>CM050172.1:15619644-15692565 GCA_027410445.1 Discoglossus pictus
GAGGGCTGGAGGAGGTACAGGGAATACTAGGAATGTAACAGGGCAGAGCTGGGGTAGGTACAGGGAGTACTAGGAACGTAACAGGGAGGGCTGGGGGAGGTACAGGGAGTACTAGGAATATGACAGGGAGGGCTGGAAGAGGTACAGGGAGTACTAGGAATGTAACGGGGAGGGCTGGAAGAGGTACTGGGAGTACTATGAATGTAACAGGGAGGGCAGGAGGAGGTACAGGGAGTACTAGGAATGTAACAGGGAGGGCTGGAAGAGGTACAGGGAGTACTAGGAATGTAACAGGGAGGGCTGGGGGAGGTACAGGGAGTACTAGGAATGTAACGGGGAGGGCTGGGGGAGGTACAGGGAGTACTAGGAATGTAACGGGGAGGGCTGGGGGAGGTACAGGGAGTACTAGGAATGTAACGGGGGGGGGGCTGGGGGAGGTACAGGGAGTACTAGGAATGTAACGGGGAGGGCTGGGGGAGTACCAGGAATATAGCGAGAAGTTCATACACAGCGAATGTGTTGGGACTACTGGGGGAGGTGAGGGAGGAATTGGCAATGCACAGCAGAGGGCTGTGGGCTGTTTTTGATGCCACATTCACACTGGGCACAAAGAAACATCCTTTAAATTCAAAGTCTCCTTCCACCTCAGATAGTTGCTCAGAACAAAACCAACATGATGTTTCCAACAGCAGCATATTTGCATATAAAAAAAACACTTTATTATTTTTATTTTATATTCTGAAAACAATTATCTTATTTAAGTGTAATTCAAAATAATTAAATTCAATGTTCCCTGGTATTAGACATTTGTGTCCAAAAGTGAATCATTCCCAAGATATTCAGCATTGGTTATGCTGCACTAATATGCTAATGAGCAGTTCCTAAATACTAATTAGCTCTGCATATGTTAAGTAGTATTAGCTTCCGTTTGTCTGTGTCTGTGGTTGACACAATAATATCCGGCAGTGTTATCAGGCAATTAGATCCCCTGCCCCACCCATATCAATCATTTACAATATAGAATATGTGAGCAAGTACTTATTGTGTTGAAAAATGGCTAGTACAATGTGTACCCAGAATTTATTGCTTAATAAGATGAAGCCAACTTGTTGTTGGGTCAACAGTGCCCCTTTAACTGATTCAAATAGCTCAGAGTTGGGAATGTAGCTGTGCAATATATCTGCTTGACTGTTTCCCCAGCTGTCTCTGGGCTGTCTCATGCAGGATCTAGCAGTCTAGAATTCTTGGCAGGGTAAACACTGACTGCCCCACCCATGTGCTCCACCAATGAAAGCTCTCCTATCTCTGCAGCGTCCGAGACGGCTCAGTCTATGAAAACGTCAATGATAAGCAATGAGCAGCAGAGCCAGTTACAGTACAATTACGAGAAGTAACAATAAGCAGCAGAACCAGTTACAGTACAATCATGAAAAGTAACAATAAGCAGCAGAACCAGTTACACTACAATCACTGAGAAGTAACAATGAGCAGCAGAACCAGTTACAGTACAATCACTGAGAAGTAACAATGAGCAGCAGAACCAGTTACAGTACAATCACTGAGAAGTAACAATAAGCAGCAGAACCAGTTACAGTACAATCATTGAGAAGTAACAATGAGCAGCAGAACCAGTTACAGTACAATTACGAGAAGTAACAATGAGCAGCAGAGCCAGTTACAGTACAATTACGAGAAGTTACAATGAGCAGCAGAACCAGTTACAGTACAATCACGAGAAGTAACAATGAGTAGCAGAACCAGTTACAGTACAATCACTGAGAAGTAACAATGAGCAGCAGAGCCAGTTACAGTACAATCACAGGGAAGTAACAATGAGCAGCAGAACCAGTTACAGTACAATCACAGGGAAGTAACAATGAGCAGCAGAACCAATTACAGTACAATCATGGAAAGTAACAATAAGCAGCAGAGCCAGTTACAGTACAATCACTAAGAAGTAACAATGAGAAGCAGAGCCAGTTACAGTACAATCACCAAAAGTTACAATGAGCAGCAGAAACAGTTACAGTACAATTGCCAAGAAGTAACAATAAGCAGCAGAACCAGTTACAGTATAATCATGAAAAGTAACATTAAGCAGCAGAGCCAGTTACAGTACAATCACTGAGAAGTAACAATGAGCAGCAGAACCAATTACAGTACAATCACTGAGAAGTAACAATGAGCAGCAGAACCAGTTACAGTACAATCACTGAGAAGTAACAATGAGCAGCAGAACCAGTTACAGTACAATCACTGAGAAGTGACAATGAGCAGCAGAACCAGTTACAGTACAATCACGAGAAGTAACAATGAGCAGCAGAACCAGTTACAGTACAATCACTGAGAAGTAACAATGAGCAGCAGAACCAGTTACAGTACAATCACGAGAAGTAACAATGAGCAGCAGAACCAGTTAAAGTACAATCACTGAGAAGTAACAATGAGCAGCCAAACCAGTTACAGTACAATCACTGAGAAGTGACAATGAGCAGCAGAACCAGTTACAGTACAATCACCGAGAATTGACAATGAGCAGCAGCGCCAGTAACAGTACAATCACAAGGACGTAACAATGAGAAGCAGAACCAGGTACAATACAATCACTGAGAAGTAACAATGAGCAGCAGAACCAGTTACAGTACAATCACTGAGAAGTAACAATGAGCAGCAGAGCCAGTTACAGTACAATCACCGAGAAGTGACAATGAGCAGCAGCGCCAGTTACAGTACAATCACAGGGACGTAACAATGAGCAGCAGAACCAGTTACAGTACAATCACCGAGAAGTGACAATGAGCAGCAGCGCCAGTTACAGTACAATCACAGGAAAGTAATAATAAGCAGCAGAGCCAGTTACAGTACTTTCACCGAGAAGTGACAATGAGCAGCAGAACCAGTTACAGTACAATCATCAAGAAGTAACAATGAGCAGCAGCGCCAGGTACAGTACAATCACCAGAAGTAACAATGAGCAGCAGAACCAGTTACAGTACAATCACTGAGAAGTAACAATGAGCAGCAGAACCAGTTACAGTACAATCACTGAGAAGTGACAATGAGCAGCAGAACCAATTACAGTACAATCATGGAAAGTAACAATTAGCAGCAGAGCCAGTTACAGTACAATCACCAGAAGTAACAATGAGCAGCAGAACCAGTTACAGTACAATCACTGAGAAGTAACAATGAGCAGCAGAACCAGTTACAGTACAATCACTGAGAAGTAACAATGAGCAGCAGAACCAGTTACAGTACAATCACTGAGAAGTAACAATGAGCAGCAGAACCAGTTACAGTACAATCACGAGAAGTAACAATGAGCAGCAGAACCAGTTACAGTACAATCACGAGAAGTAACAATGAGCAGCAGAACCAGTTACAGTACAATCACTGAGAAGTAACAATGAGCAGCAGAACCAGTTACAGTACAATCACGAGAAGTAACAATGAGCAGCAGAACCAGTTACAGTACAATCACGAGAAGTTACAATGAGCAGCAGAACCAGTTAAAGTACAATCACTGAGAAGTAACAATGAGCAGCCAAACCAGTTACAGTACAATCACCGAGAAGTGACAATGAGCAGCAGCGCCAGTAACAGTACAATCACAAGGACGTAACAATGAGAAGCAGAACCAGGTACAATACAATCACTGAGAAGTAACAATGAGCAGCAGAACCAGTTACAGTACAATCACTGAGAAGTAACAATGAGCAGCAGAGCCAGTTACAGTACAATCACCGAGAAGTGACAATGAGCAGCAGCGCCAGTTACAGTACAATCACAGGGACGTAACAATGAGCAGCAGAACCAGTTACAGTACAATCACCGAGAAGTGACAATGAGCAGCAGCGCCAGTTACAGTACAATCACAGGGAAGTAATAATAAGCAGCAGAGCCAGTTACAGTACTTTCACCGAGAAGTGACAATGAGCAGCAGAACCAGTTACAGTACAATCACGAGAAGTAACAATGAGCAGCAGAACCAGTTACAGTACAATCACTGAGAAGTAACAAGGAGCAGCAGCGCCAGTTACAGTACAATCACCTAGAAGTGACAATGAGCAGCAGAACCAGTTACAGTACAATCACTGAGAAGTAACAATGAGCAGCAGAACCAGTTACAGTACAATCACCGAGAAGTGACAATGAGCAGCAGAACCAGTTACAGTACAATCACTGAGAAGTAACAATGAGCAGCAGAACCAGTTGCAGTACAATCACGAGAAGTAACAATGAGCAGCAGAACCAGTTACAGTACAATCATTGAGAAGTAACAATGAGCAGCAGAACCAGTTACAGTACAATTACGAGAAGTAACAATGAGCAGCAGAGCCAGTTACAGTACAATTACGAGAAGTTACAATGAGCAGCAGAACCAGTTACAGTACAATCACGAGAAGTAACAATGAGTAGCAGAACCAGTTACAGTACAATCACTGAGAAGTAACAATGAGCAGCAGAGCCAGTTACAGTACAATCACAGGGAAGTAACAATGAGCAGCAGAACCAGTTACAGTACAATCACAGGGAAGTAACAATGAGCAGCAGAACCAATTACAGTACAATCATGGAAAGTAACAATAAGCAGCAGAGCCAGTTACAGTACAATCACTAAGAAGTAACAATGAGAAGCAGAGCCAGTTACAGTACAATCACCAAAAGTTACAATGAGCAGCAGAAACAGTTACAGTACAATTGCCAAGAAGTAACAATAAGCAGCAGAACCAGTTACAGTATAATCATGAAAAGTAACATTAAGCAGCAGAGCCAGTTACAGTACAATCACTGAGAAGTAACAATGAGCAGCAGAACCAATTACAGTACAATCACTGAGAAGTAACAATGAGCAGCAGAACCAGTTACAGTACAATCACTGAGAAGTAACAATGAGCAGCAGAACCAGTTACAGTACAATCACTGAGAAGTGACAATGAGCAGCAGAACCAGTTACAGTACAATCACGAGAAGTAACAATGAGCAGCAGAACCAGTTACAGTACAATCACTGAGAAGTAACAATGAGCAGCAGAACCAGTTACAGTACAATCACGAGAAGTAACAATGAGCAGCAGAACCAGTTAAAGTACAATCACTGAGAAGTAACAATGAGCAGCCAAACCAGTTACAGTACAATCACTGAGAAGTGACAATGAGCAGCAGAACCAGTTACAGTACAATCACCGAGAATTGACAATGAGCAGCAGCGCCAGTAACAGTACAATCACAAGGACGTAACAATGAGAAGCAGAACCAGGTACAATACAATCACTGAGAAGTAACAATGAGCAGCAGAACCAGTTACAGTACAATCACTGAGAAGTAACAATGAGCAGCAGAGCCAGTTACAGTACAATCACCGAGAAGTGACAATGAGCAGCAGCGCCAGTTACAGTACAATCACAGGGACGTAACAATGAGCAGCAGAACCAGTTACAGTACAATCACCGAGAAGTGACAATGAGCAGCAGCGCCAGTTACAGTACAATCACAGGAAAGTAATAATAAGCAGCAGAGCCAGTTACAGTACTTTCACCGAGAAGTGACAATGAGCAGCAGAACCAGTTACAGTACAATCATCAAGAAGTAACAATGAGCAGCAGCGCCAGGTACAGTACAATCACCAGAAGTAACAATGAGCAGCAGAACCAGTTACAGTACAATCACTGAGAAGTAACAATGAGCAGCAGAACCAGTTACAGTACAATCACTGAGAAGTGACAATGAGCAGCAGAACCAATTACAGTACAATCATGGAAAGTAACAATTAGCAGCAGAGCCAGTTACAGTACAATCACCAGAAGTAACAATGAGCAGCAGAACCAGTTACAGTACAATCACTGAGAAGTAACAATGAGCAGCAGAACCAGTTACAGTACAATCACTGAGAAGTAACAATGAGCAGCAGAACCAGTTACAGTACAATCACTGAGAAGTAACAATGAGCAGCAGAACCAGTTACAGTACAATCACGAGAAGTAACAATGAGCAGCAGAACCAGTTACAGTACAATCACGAGAAGTAACAATGAGCAGCAGAACCAGTTACAGTACAATCACTGAGAAGTAACAATGAGCAGCAGAACCAGTTACAGTACAATCACGAGAAGTAACAATGAGCAGCAGAACCAGTTACAGTACAATCACGAGAAGTTACAATGAGCAGCAGAACCAGTTAAAGTACAATCACTGAGAAGTAACAATGAGCAGCCAAACCAGTTACAGTACAATCACCGAGAAGTGACAATGAGCAGCAGCGCCAGTAACAGTACAATCACAAGGACGTAACAATGAGAAGCAGAACCAGGTACAATACAATCACTGAGAAGTAACAATGAGCAGCAGAACCAGTTACAGTACAATCACTGAGAAGTAACAATGAGCAGCAGAGCCAGTTACAGTACAATCACCGAGAAGTGACAATGAGCAGCAGCGCCAGTTACAGTACAATCACAGGGACGTAACAATGAGCAGCAGAACCAGTTACAGTACAATCACCGAGAAGTGACAATGAGCAGCAGCGCCAGTTACAGTACAATCACAGGGAAGTAATAATAAGCAGCAGAGCCAGTTACAGTACTTTCACCGAGAAGTGACAATGAGCAGCAGAACCAGTTACAGTACAATCACGAGAAGTAACAATGAGCAGCAGAACCAGTTACAGTACAATCACGAGAAGTAACAAGGAGCAGCAGCGCCAGTTACAGTACAATCACCTAGAAGTGACAATGAGCAGCAGAACCAGTTACAGTACAATCACTGAGAAGTAACAATGAGCAGCAGAACCAGTTACAGTACAATCACCGAGAAGTGACAATGAGCAGCAGAACCAGTTACAGTACAATCACTGAGAAGTAACAATGAGCAGCAGAACCAGTTGCAGTACAATCACGAGAAGTAACAATGAGCAGCAGAACCAGTTACAGTACAATCACCGAGAAGTGACAATGAGCAGCAGCGCCAGTTACATTACAATCACCGAGAAGTGACAATGAGCAGCAGCGCTAGTTACAGTACAATCATCGAGAAGTGACAATGAGCAGCAGCGCTAGTTACAGTACAATCATCGAGAAGTAACAATGAGCATATGAAAACAGATGTATTACATCTTAATTAATAATTGCTGGCAATATTCAAAATAACAAATTATAGTACAATTCCACTACAATCTCATTATGACAGGATATTAATAATTGGTGTCACTTAAATCAGTGCTGTGTTATATCAGTGAATATAGTTACAAAAAAATAACATACATGAAGAGGGGAAATGTTTCTTATGTGACATGTTGTATCTCACTTTTTGATTGACCTTCACCCTGAACTGTAGATTATGTGAATGTTTGTTTATCTCATTCTGTGCTAGAGATTCTAGGAATTCCTGTAACTTCTAGGAAAACGAAACAGAAAGTAAATTGTAATAAACGTGTTACTGACAATTAAATAGAATGTCTCCATCTGCTGGTCACTGACTACAATTACAGCTAATTCATACAATGTATGTGGCACAGAGTAGGCTATACAAATGGTTATGGTATTTACTGTACTACTGTACGGTGGAGGCTTCTATCGCTCTTTTGTCCACAATAAGTTGAATTATATATATATATATATATATATATATATATATATATATATATATATATATATACAAACACACACACATAATATATGCACACAGACACACATATATATATATACACATATAACATACGCACATATACATATACAGTGGATATAAAAAGTCTACACACCCCTGTTAAAATGTCAGGTTTCTGTGCTGTAAAAAAAAATAGACAAAGATAAATCATTTCAGAACTTTTTCCTCCTTTAATGTGACCTATAAACTGTACAACTCAATTGAAAAAAAAACTGAAAACTTTGAGGTGGAGGGAAGAAAAAAAAAGGGAAAATAATGTGGTTGCATAAGTCTGCACACCCTCTTACAACTGGGGATGTAGCTGTGTTCAGAATTAAGCAATCACATTCCAAATTGTGTTAAATAGGAGTCAGCATACACCTGCCATCATTTAAAGTGCCTCTGATTAACCCCAAATAAAGTTCAGCTGCTCTAGTTGGTCTTTCCTGAAATTTTCTTAGTCGCATCCCACAGCAAAAGCCATGGTCCACAGAGAGCTTCCAAAGCGTCAGAGGGATCTCATTGTAAAAGGTATCAGTCAGGAGAAGGGTGTGGTAACTTGTCTTCCTTGCATGGTGGTTTATCTTCCTTTCGGGACCTCCTTGGGCAGGTCTAGGTGGGAGGGCTGGGAGTCTTTGCTTCCCTCCCACAATTGCTGGAGGAAGTGATGCATGGACAGGATGTGATGTAAATCACATCATCTCAACTAAGGGTATATAACATGGGGCCAGGCAGGAAATCGTTCTGTTGCTTCCTGTTCTTCTTTGGTGGATGTGATGGCCTAACCGTGGGTGAGATCAAGCGTGTGGGGAAGGGGATTACTATATAGGTAGATAGATTTAAAAAGGGTTGTTGCTCCGTGGGTCTGGGCTGTGTGTTTGTGATACATTTATAGTATTGTGTTGTTGCCTTTTAATAAATACCTTTTAATGTAGACGAACCTTGTATATATATATATTAATTTGGTGATACACCACAAAGGGTACAAAAGAATTTCCAAGGCATTAGATATACCATGGAACACATTGAGAAAAGTGGAGAAAATATGGCACAACAGTGACATTACCAAGAACTGGGGCTCCGTCCAAAATTGATGAAAAGACGAGAAGAAAACTGGTCTGGGAGGCTACCAAGAGGCCTACAGCAACATTAAAGGTGCTGCAGGAATATCTGGCAAGTACTGGCTGTGTGGTACATGTGATAACAATCTCCTGTATTCTTCATATGTCTGGGCTATGGGGTAGAGTGGCAAGATGAAAGCCTTTTCTTACAAAGAAAAACATCCAAGCCAAAACATCCATTTATTTTGCAAAAACACATTTGAAGTCTCCCAAAAGCATGTGGGAAAAGGTGTTATGGTCTGATGAAACCAAGGTTGAACTTTTTGGCCATAATTCCAAAAGATATGTTTGGCGCAAAAACAACACTGCACATCACCAAAAGAACACCATACCCACAGTGAAGCATGGTGGTGGCAGTATCATGCTTTGGGGCTGTTTTTCTTCAGCTGGAACTGGGGCCTTAGTTATGATAGAGGGAATTATGAACAGTTCCAAATACCAGTCAATATTGGCACAAAACCTTCAGGCTTCTGCTAGAAAGCTGAACATGAAGAGGAACTTCATCTTTCAGCATGACAACGACCCAAAGCATACATCCAAATCAACAAAGGAATGGCTTCACCAGAAGAAGATTAACGTTTTGGAATGGCCCAGCCAGAGCCCAGACCTGAATCCCATTGTAAATCTGTGGGGTGATCTGAAGAGGGCTGTGCACAGGAGATGCCCTCGCAATCTGACAGATTTGGAGTGTTTTTGAAAAGAGCGGGCAAATCTTGCCAAGTCAAAATGTGCCATGCTGATAGACTCATACCCAAAAAGACTGAGTGCTGTAATAAAATCACAAGGTGCTTCAATAAAGTATTAGTTTAAGGGTGTGCATACTTATGCATCCATATTATTTTATTTTTATATTTTTTCTTCCCTCTACCTAAAAGATTTTGTGAAAGATCCATCTGCATAGTATAAATATTAAACGTGTATGTACCCCTAGACATGGATAAATCCCTTACAATGTCCCCCCCCCCATGCATGATGTTTATACTCATTTTAATGAGAATCAGGTGATAGACTCAATGTGATGTGTGAGTGGTATGTGAGTGGCATGACCGGTGAGTTATGGGGACAACTATGAATATGTGTTACAGATTAGTACCAGCCCCATCTATGAGCGGGGAGTGACTGGTGCCAGATGGTTGGAGGGCAAAGGTTATCTAATATGCACTGCAGAAGGGCAGACATACAGGCACCAACTATATGGCCTGTCTACAGGGTTTCTCTGCCCCAGAACCAGGGGCAGAGAGAGAGAGAGATGCATGTTCCTCCTTCTCATACCTGGGCAAGAATGAATTAGGTTGACGCCCCTAAAGGCGGCCCCGGGGGCGGACACTAAAAGTTCCCACAAATTAGCCCCGTCTGATTAGACAAAGGTAATTAACTGATTGTAAGAGTTACTCCATTGGCCCAGGGGGGATGGGGGTTTGGCTAAAGGTAGCCACTCCCTATAATGTGTTGTCCAAGGTTTTAAATAAGCTGAACCAATTCAATAAAGTGTTCTTAATTTTCATCACAACTTGAGTAAAGATGTATTATTGACCAAAGGACATGCTGGTAGTAAAGATCGTCAGACTTACTATCCAGGCTGCGCAACGCACACTACCCAAATGCTGGGACATATAGGTCTTTGTACCTTAACACTGGTGGCAAGTGACGGAATGAACCTCATCGCCCAGAGAGACAACTATATCCAAGATTAATGGAAAGACAATACCAAGGGCTGAAAAGGGCTACACTTAAAGACCTACTGGAACAAAGAGGCAGACAAGCCAGTAATCTCAAAAAAGGGGAGATTATTGCAATGCTAAATGAAATGGATGAAGGAACCAATGGGCCCAGCACAGCTGACAGAACCCCCGAAGAGGCAAGCTTTGACCGGGCGGTAAGAATCAGACTGGCTCATTATGGTCCCAACCCGTCTCCAGAGATCATCAGCCGGGTCATGGACGCTGTGGATGCCAACCTGCGACGCCAAAGCGGTGCTGCAGCAGCTCCAGTTCTAGCATCCCCGGTGGAGAAAAGGAAGGTACCGTTTGCAGCTTTTAAATCCTTCATTGAAACAGAAGGTGAGATTGATGGGTACCTTGCTGATTTTGAGCGGCAATGTGCACTACACAATGTACCCGTAGAAGACTGGGTTACTATATTGTCCGGAAAGCTATCCGGCCGGGCCAGTGACGCTTTTCGGGCCATTCCTGATGAGGAGATCAGGGATTATGTGGCTGTAAAGGAAGCTTTGCTCTCCAGGTATGCCGTTACACCGGAGGCATACCGGAGGCGGTTCAGAGACACTGCCAAACTAACTGGGGATTCCTACGTCGAATGGGCATGTAAAGTACACCGCACAGCCGCTCACTGGATGGCGGGGTGTCAAGCCGTATCCGGGGAAGAGGTGCTGCAGATGTTCCTGCTGGAACATTGTTTTGAGAAATTATCCCCAGGCGTCAGAGAGTGGGTAAGGGACCGCAAACCCTCCACGTTGCATGACGCAGCCCGCCTGGCAGATGAGTACACGGATGCCCGTAAACTGGACAGTGCTATTGTTAAGACTCCTGCCAGAGTGGAGTACCGACCAGCAGCACCCCTTCCAGCTAATAACTACCCTCAGCAGCCCCGGTCTAATTCACGGGACTACTCAACGCCCATCCGGTGTTTTGGGTGCAAGCAGCTGGGGCACAAACGACCGGAGTGCCCGCTGAATACCGCTAACCAGGCCCAGTCTTGGAGGAGACCCACCAGCGGAAACCAGCGCAACCCTCTGCCTGCTGCCCACTGCGTAGAGGAGGAGGAATGTTGGGGCGTCCTGCACGAGGCAGACCCCGTCCAAGCTGCCCACCGGGATAACCGACAACAACACCGGCAACTCGTCAAAGTGAACGGGAAGGAGGTCAGTGGTCTGCGGGATACCGGTGCAACCATGACATTGCTCCAAAAGCACTTGGTGTCTGAGAACCAACACACCGGAGACACTGTGGCTGTGAGAGTAGCCGGAGGCACTGTGTTTCGCCTACCCGTTGCTCTGATACATTTGGATTGGGGAGTGGGCGCTCGACATGTGAATGTGGGGATCATGAGGGATTTACCAGCTGATGTCCTCTTTGGAAATGACCTGGCCCCTCTTATCTCCGCATACGCTCCCATGGAAGTTAATGCTGTGACGACCCGGGCCCAGACCCGTGCCGCTGAGACCGACCCACCTGCTGCTGAGACCCAGGTAAGACGCTCTCCCCTGACTTGCACCTTAGATCAGACCCCCTTAGGCTGGGATACCCCAGAGACATACGGGAGGGAAACCCGGGAGGACCCGACCCTGGAAAAGTATAGGGCTAGGGCAAAGGCTGGGGAAGAGGGAGTAGATGGGGAGCGTTACGTGTGGGTGGGGGACAGGCTGTATAGGATCCCTAAACCTTCCCAGAAAAAGAATACCCCTCCGCAGAAACGGCAACTGGTGGTGCCTGCGAAATACCGACAGGAGATTCTGCGGATTGGGCATGATGTGCCATTAGCTGGACATCTAGGCACCCGCCGCACAGCTCATAGGATCACTCAAAATTTCTTTTGGCCCAATTTTAACCGAGATGTGCGGGTATACTGTAGCACTTGTGACACATGTCAACGGGTGGGTAAACGGGGGGATCACCCAAAAGCTAGGCTTATGTCTATGCCTATCATTGGGGAACCCTTTTCCCGCATAGCCGTTGACATTGTGGGTCCCCTGGCCAGGGCTAGCCCATCAGGTAAGAAGTATATTCTCACCGTGGTGGACTATGCCACTCGTTACCCAGAGGCAGTAGCGCTGTCTAATATTGAGGCAGAGACAGTAGCTGATGCACTGGTTAAGATTTTTACTAGGGTAGGGTTCCCTCAGGAGATTCTCTCCGACCAGGGAACTCAGTTTACCGCTGGGCTCACCCAGCAGCTGTGGAAGGTGTGTGGCATTAAACCGCTGCTTAGCTCACCATATCACCCACAGACTAACGGTCTCTGCGAGCGATTTAATGGCACCCTCAAGCAGATGTTGAGGACCTTTACTGACACTTGCAGAGACTGGGAGCGATTCCTGCCTCATCTGCTATTTGCATACAGAGAGGTGCCTCAGGAATCTACTGGGTTCTCCCCCTTTGAGCTACTCTATGGGAGAAGGGTCCGCGGACCCCTAGATCTCATTAGAGGACACTGGGAGGGAGAGACAGAGCAGGAAGGAACTCCCATCGTGCCATATGTTCTGGAACTCCGGGACCGCATGGAGAAACTGTCCCTAATAGTAAGGGGGAATCTCCAGGCGGCCCAGGGGAGACAGAAGAGGTGGTACGATCGGGGTGCCCGACAGCGGGTCTTCCAGGTGGGGCAAAAGGTTTTAGTGCTTAAACCTGTGAAGACGAACAAGATGCAAGCATCTTGGCAGGGCCCGTATAAGAGAGTAGCTCAGGTATGTGATACTACCTACCTTATAGCCAGCTGTGCAGATGAAAGGATTCAGCGATCCTTCCATGTGAATATGCTGAAGGAGTATCAGGAGAGACCAGAAGATGTCGCTGCAGTGTGTGCACCGGCTGCAGGTGACCCAGAGAATTTACCCCTGCCTGACTTATTAGAGAAGGACCCCCAGACTGACCTCCCCAGCCTTGTACAGCTAGGGGATCGGTTAAGCCCCACAGAGAAGGTACAGGCCAAACAGCTTCTGTGGGAAAAGCAGGCGACGTTCTCCCAAGAGCCAGGCTACACTACCCTAGCTGTACATAAGGTAGAGACCTCTGGACAGAGTCCCTTACGACAGCCCCCCTACCGTATCCCTGAAGCAGTCCGAGAAGGAATGCGGAAGGAGATACAGGAGATGACTCGGCTTGGAGTCATCGAACCCTCGGACAGCCCTTGGGCCTCGCCTGTAGTCCTAGTGCCTAAGAAAGATGGGACCACCCGGTTCTGTGTGGACTACAGGCGGCTCAATGAGCGGACCACCACTGACGCCTACCCAATGCCCCGGGTAGACGAGTTATTAGACCGTATTGCCAGGGGACGCTATCTGACCACCATAGACCTGTGTAAGGGCTACTGGCAGATTCCCCTGGCCGGGGATGCTATCCCTAAGTCGGCCTTCGTCACCCCCTTTGGCCTGTACCAGTTTAAGGTCATGCCATTTGGGATGAAGAATGCTCCGGCTACCTTCCAGCGTATGGTGGATAGACTTCTCGATGGCTTCCAGGAATTTGCTTGTGCATACCTGGATGACATTGCGGTCTACAGTGAGTCCTGGGAAGAACACCTGGTACATGTAGGGGTGGTTCTGGACAAGATTCGGGCCGCTGGCCTGACCTTGAAACCAGACAAGTGCCATCTAGGCATGGCTGAGGTACAGTACCTGGGTCACCGAGTGGGGTGTGGGAGCCAGAGACCTGAGCCAGCCAAGGTAGAGGCAGTGGCTAACTGGCCCACACCTATCACGAAGACCCAGGTGCTAGCCTTCTTGGGGACAGCAGGGTACTACCGACGTTTTGTCCCAGACTACAGTACTATTGCCAAGCCCCTGACTGACCTGACTAAAAAGAATTTACCTAAGCAGGTCCTGTGGTCTCCAGCTTGTGAAGCCGCGTTTCAGGCACTGAAGCAGGCTCTTGTGAATGCTCCTGTCCTGGCTGCTCCAGTCCCTAACAAACGTTTTCTTGTTCATACAGATGCTTCCATGTATGGACTGGGGGCAGTGCTGAGCCAGGTCGGGGAAGATGGAGGAGAGCACCCTGTTGCATATCTCAGCAGAAAGTTATTACCTCGGGAAGTGAGCTATGCGGCAGTGGAAAAGGAGTGTTTAGCACTGGTCTGGGCATTAAAGAAGTTGAGCCCCTATTTATACGGACAGGAATTTTCCCTTATAACGGACCACAATCCCCTTGTCTGGCTTAACCGGGTCTCAGGAGACAATGGTAGGCTGCTGCGGTGGAGTTTAGCCCTACAACCTTATAACTTCACCATCAGCTACCGACCCGGTAAGCAGAACGGGAATGCTGATGGATTGTCCCGGCAAACGGACATCCCTACCACCTCCTAGTCCGGTCATCCCCAAGTTGACCCGCCAAAGGGTCAATCCGGGTCTGCCGGAGTGTCCCACATGGAGGGAGCCGTGTGAAAGATCCATCTGCATAGTATAAATATTAAACGTGTATGTACCCCTAGACATGGATAAATCCCTTACAATGTCCCCCCCCATGCATGATGTTTATACTCATTTTAATGAGAATCAGGTGATAGACTCAATGTGATGTGTGAGTGGTATGTGAGTGGCATGACCGGTGAGTTATGGGGACAACTATGAATATGTGTTACAGATTAGTACCAGCCCCATCTATGAGCGGGGAGTGACTGGTGCCAGATGGTTGGAGGGCAAAGGTTATCTAATATGCACAGCAGTAGGTCAGACATACAGGCACCAACTATATGGCCTGTCTACAGGGTTTCTCTGCCCCAGAACCAGGGGCAGAGAGAGAGAGAGATGCATGTTCCTCCTTCTCATACCTGGGCAAGAATGAATTAGGTTGACGCCCCTAAAGGCGGCCCCGGGGGCGGACACTAAAAGTTCCCACAAATTAGCCCCGTCTGATTAGACAAAGGTAATTAACTGATTGTAAGAGTTACTCCATTGGCCCAGGGGGGATGGGGGTTTGGCTAAAGGTAGCCACTCCCTATAATGTGTTGTCCAAGGTTTTAAATAAGCTGAACCAATTCAATAAAGTGTTCTTAATTTTCATCACAACTTGAGTAAAGATGTATTATTGACCAAAGGACATGCTGGTAGTAAAGATCGTCAGACTTACTATCCAGGCTGCGCAACGCACACTACCCAAATGCTGGGACATATAGGTCTTTGTACCTTAACACTGGTGGCAAGTGACGGAATGAACCTCATCGCCCAGAGAGACAACTATATCCAAGATTAATGGAAAGACAATACCAAGGGCTGAAAAGGGCTACACTTAAAGACCTACTGGAACAAAGAGGCAGACAAGCCAGTAATCTCAAAAAAGGGGAGATTATTGCAATGCTAAATGAAATGGATGAAGGAACCAATGGGCCCAGCACAGCTGACAGAACCCCCGAAGAGGCAAGCTTTGACCGGGCGGTAAGAATCAGACTGGCTCATTATGGTCCCAACCCGTCTCCAGAGATCATCAGCCGGGTCATGGACGCTGTGGATGCCAACCTGCGACGCCAAAGCGGTGCTGCAGCAGCTCCAGTTCTAGCATCCCCGGTGGAGAAAAGGAAGGTACCGTTTGCAGCTTTTAAATCCTTCATTGAAACAGAAGGTGAGATTGATGGGTACCTTGCTGATTTTGAGCGGCAATGTGCACTACACAATGTACCCGTAGAAGACTGGGTTACTATATTGTCCGGAAAGCTATCCGGCCGGGCCAGTGACGCTTTTCGGGCCATTCCTGATGAGGAGATCAGGGATTATGTGGCTGTAAAGGAAGCTTTGCTCTCCAGGTATGCCGTTACACCGGAGGCATACCGGAGGCGGTTCAGAGACACTGCCAAACTAACTGGGGATTCCTACGTCGAATGGGCATGTAAAGTACACCGCACAGCCGCTCACTGGATGGCGGGGTGTCAAGCCGTATCCGGGGAAGAGGTGCTGCAGATGTTCCTGCTGGAACATTGTTTTGAGAAATTATCCCCAGGCGTCAGAGAGTGGGTAAGGGACCGCAAACCCTCCACGTTGCATGACGCAGCCCGCCTGGCAGATGAGTACACGGATGCCCGTAAACTGGACAGTGCTATTGTTAAGACTCCTGCCAGAGTGGAGTACCGACCAGCAGCACCCCTTCCAGCTAATAACTACCCTCAGCAGCCCCGGTCTAATTCACGGGACTACTCAACGCCCATCCGGTGTTTTGGGTGCAAGCAGCTGGGGCACAAACGACCGGAGTGCCCGCTGAATACCGCTAACCAGGCCCAGTCTTGGAGGAGACCCACCAGCGGAAACCAGCGCAACCCTCTGCCTGCTGCCCACTGCGTAGAGGAGGAGGAATGTTGGGGCGTCCTGCACGAGGCAGACCCCGTCCAAGCTGCCCACCGGGATAACCGACAACAACACCGGCAACTCGTCAAAGTGAACGGGAAGGAGGTCAGTGGTCTGCGGGATACCGGTGCAACCATGACATTGCTCCAAAAGCACTTGGTGTCTGAGAACCAACACACCGGAGACACTGTGGCTGTGAGAGTAGCCGGAGGCACTGTGTTTCGCCTACCCGTTGCTCTGATACATTTGGATTGGGGAGTGGGCGCTCGACATGTGAATGTGGGGATCATGAGGGATTTACCAGCTGATGTCCTCTTTGGAAATGACCTGGCCCCTCTTATCTCCGCATACGCTCCCATGGAAGTTAATGCTGTGACGACCCGGGCCCAGACCCGTGCCGCTGAGACCGACCCACCTGCTGCTGAGACCCAGGTAAGACGCTCTCCCCTGACTTGCACCTTAGATCAGACCCCCTTAGGCTGGGATACCCCAGAGACATACGGGAGGGAAACCCGGGAGGACCCGACCCTGGAAAAGTATAGGGCTAGGGCAAAGGCTGGGGAAGAGGGAGTAGATGGGGAGCGTTACGTGTGGGTGGGGGACAGGCTGTATAGGATCCCTAAACCTTCCCAGAAAAAGAATACCCCTCCGCAGAAACGGCAACTGGTGGTGCCTGCGAAATACCGACAGGAGATTCTGCGGATTGGGCATGATGTGCCATTAGCTGGACATCTAGGCACCCGCCGCACAGCTCATAGGATCACTCAAAATTTCTTTTGGCCCAATTTTAACCGAGATGTGCGGGTATACTGTAGCACTTGTGACACATGTCAACGGGTGGGTAAACGGGGGGATCACCCAAAAGCTAGGCTTATGTCTATGCCTATCATTGGGGAACCCTTTTCCCGCATAGCCGTTGACATTGTGGGTCCCCTGGCCAGGGCTAGCCCATCAGGTAAGAAGTATATTCTCACCGTGGTGGACTATGCCACTCGTTACCCAGAGGCAGTAGCGCTGTCTAATATTGAGGCAGAGACAGTAGCTGATGCACTGGTTAAGATTTTTACTAGGGTAGGGTTCCCTCAGGAGATTCTCTCCGACCAGGGAACTCAGTTTACCGCTGGGCTCACCCAGCAGCTGTGGAAGGTGTGTGGCATTAAACCGCTGCTTAGCTCACCATATCACCCACAGACTAACGGTCTCTGCGAGCGATTTAATGGCACCCTCAAGCAGATGTTGAGGACCTTTACTGACACTTGCAGAGACTGGGAGCGATTCCTGCCTCATCTGCTATTTGCATACAGAGAGGTGCCTCAGGAATCTACTGGGTTCTCCCCCTTTGAGCTACTCTATGGGAGAAGGGTCCGCGGACCCCTAGATCTCATTAGAGGACACTGGGAGGGAGAGACAGAGCAGGAAGGAACTCCCATCGTGCCATATGTTCTGGAACTCCGGGACCGCATGGAGAAACTGTCCCTAATAGTAAGGGGGAATCTCCAGGCGGCCCAGGGGAGACAGAAGAGGTGGTACGATCGGGGTGCCCGACAGCGGGTCTTCCAGGTGGGGCAAAAGGTTTTAGTGCTTAAACCTGTGAAGACGAACAAGATGCAAGCATCTTGGCAGGGCCCGTATAAGAGAGTAGCTCAGGTATGTGATACTACCTACCTTATAGCCAGCTGTGCAGATGAAAGGATTCAGCGATCCTTCCATGTGAATATGCTGAAGGAGTATCAGGAGAGACCAGAAGATGTCGCTGCAGTGTGTGCACCGGCTGCAGGTGACCCAGAGAATTTACCCCTGCCTGACTTATTAGAGAAGGACCCCCAGACTGACCTCCCCAGCCTTGTACAGCTAGGGGATCGGTTAAGCCCCACAGAGAAGGTACAGGCCAAACAGCTTCTGTGGGAAAAGCAGGCGACGTTCTCCCAAGAGCCAGGCTACACTACCCTAGCTGTACATAAGGTAGAGACCTCTGGACAGAGTCCCTTACGACAGCCCCCCTACCGTATCCCTGAAGCAGTCCGAGAAGGAATGCGGAAGGAGATACAGGAGATGACTCGGCTTGGAGTCATCGAACCCTCGGACAGCCCTTGGGCCTCGCCTGTAGTCCTAGTGCCTAAGAAAGATGGGACCACCCGGTTCTGTGTGGACTACAGGCGGCTCAATGAGCGGACCACCACTGACGCCTACCCAATGCCCCGGGTAGACGAGTTATTAGACCGTATTGCCAGGGGACGCTATCTGACCACCATAGACCTGTGTAAGGGCTACTGGCAGATTCCCCTGGCCGGGGATGCTATCCCTAAGTCGGCCTTCGTCACCCCCTTTGGCCTGTACCAGTTTAAGGTCATGCCATTTGGGATGAAGAATGCTCCGGCTACCTTCCAGCGTATGGTGGATAGACTTCTCGATGGCTTCCAGGAATTTGCTTGTGCATACCTGGATGACATTGCGGTCTACAGTGAGTCCTGGGAAGAACACCTGGTACATGTAGGGGTGGTTCTGGACAAGATTCGGGCCGCTGGCCTGACCTTGAAACCAGACAAGTGCCATCTAGGCATGGCTGAGGTACAGTACCTGGGTCACCGAGTGGGGTGTGGGAGCCAGAGACCTGAGCCAGCCAAGGTAGAGGCAGTGGCTAACTGGCCCACACCTATCACGAAGACCCAGGTGCTAGCCTTCTTGGGGACAGCAGGGTACTACCGACGTTTTGTCCCAGACTACAGTACTATTGCCAAGCCCCTGACTGACCTGACTAAAAAGAATTTACCTAAGCAGGTCCTGTGGTCTCCAGCTTGTGAAGCCGCGTTTCAGGCACTGAAGCAGGCTCTTGTGAATGCTCCTGTCCTGGCTGCTCCAGTCCCTAACAAACGTTTTCTTGTTCATACAGATGCTTCCATGTATGGACTGGGGGCAGTGCTGAGCCAGGTCGGGGAAGATGGAGGAGAGCACCCTGTTGCATATCTCAGCAGAAAGTTATTACCTCGGGAAGTGAGCTATGCGGCAGTGGAAAAGGAGTGTTTAGCACTGGTCTGGGCATTAAAGAAGTTGAGCCCCTATTTATACGGACAGGAATTTTCCCTTATAACGGACCACAATCCCCTTGTCTGGCTTAACCGGGTCTCAGGAGACAATGGTAGGCTGCTGCGGTGGAGTTTAGCCCTACAACCTTATAACTTCACCATCAGCTACCGACCCGGTAAGCAGAACGGGAATGCTGATGGATTGTCCCGGCAAACGGACATCCCTACCACCTCCTAGTCCGGTCATCCCCAAGTTGACCCGCCAAAGGGTCAATCCGGGTCTGCCGGAGTGTCCCACATGGAGGGAGCCGTGTGAAAGATCCATCTGCATAGTATAAATATTAAACGTGTATGTACCCCTAGACATGGATAAATCCCTTACAATGTCCCCCCCCATGCATGATGTTTATACTCATTTTAATGAGAATCAGGTGATAGACTCAATGTGATGTGTGAGTGGTATGTGAGTGGCATGACCGGTGAGTTATGGGGACAACTATGAATATGTGTTACAGATTAGTACCAGCCCCATCTATGAGCGGGGAGTGACTGGTGCCAGATGGTTGGAGGGCAAAGGTTATCTAATATGCACAGCAGTAGGTCAGACATACAGGCACCAACTATATGGCCTGTCTACAGGGTTTCTCTGCCCCAGAACCAGGGGCAGAGAGAGAGAGAGATGCATGTTCCTCCTTCTCATACCTGGGCAAGAATGAATTAGGTTGACGCCCCTAAAGGCGGCCCCGGGGGCGGACACTAAAAGTTCCCACAAATTAGCCCCGTCTGATTAGACAAAGGTAATTAACTGATTGTAAGAGTTACTCCATTGGCCCAGGGGGGATGGGGGTTTGGCTAAAGGTAGCCACTCCCTATAATGTGTTGTCCAAGGTTTTAAATAAGCTGAACCAATTCAATAAAGTGTTCTTAATTTTCATCACAACTTGAGTAAAGATGTATTATTGACCAAAGGACATGCTGGTAGTAAAGATCGTCAGACTTACTATCCAGGCTGCGCAACGCACACTACCCAAATGCTGGGACATATAGGTCTTTGTACCTTAACAGATTTCAGTTTGTTTTTCAATTGAGTTGTACAGTTTATAGGTCACATTAAAAGGTGGAAAAAGTTCTGAAATGATTTATCTTTGTCTCATTTTTTTACAGCATAGAAACCTGACATTTTAACAGGGGTGTGTGGACTTTTTATATCCACTGTATATATATGTGTGTGTGCGTATATATATATGTGTGTGTGTATGCTATATGTGTATATATATATATATATATATATATATATATATATATATATAGTTGAATAATCAGAGTATTGCAGTGAATAGTGATACCTTTTTTATTGGACAAACGTATTCATAATAGAGCGTAGAGCTTTCGAGAGATAATGCCTCTCTTTATCAAGTCAAAAAGCAATACTGATACAAGTATGAACTAAAAACAGCAAACAGAAAAAGATGGGGAAAAAAAAATTGGAAAAACAAGAAAGACCAAATTAATTGGACAGAGTTAAGTGAGAAACAGACCAGCACTGTGAATAATGTCCTGATAGGTCAGTAAGTCTATAGATCAGATTGTAGATAAGAACACAGCAGAGTGAAATAAAGAGCAATACATTTAAGCATAGCATGTAGCTTACAAAAACAGCAAGGGAACACAACATACATGATGCTGAAATAGTGGAAAAGGAAATACAGCATCTACAGATGAAACTGAAACATGATCTCATAAAGAAGAAAAATAAAAAACTGAACTGCCTCTCTCAAAAGAACAACAAAGTACAGATACAGAAAGAGAGTGTGAATGACTCCAATTCAACTGTGATTTCTACTACCACCAATAAGTCTCTGGAAGACTCATCAGATAACACAGGATTCATAAACCTATCTAACCATCAGCTAACACAACCAGAGATCTCTGTTCTCTCTAAAGGACTATCATTCTGTCCAAGCACAAACCTGGATAAAATTCAACTATACGCTGACCTGGAAGAATTCTTCAGGAGACTGAGACTTACAGAATATTTCTACAACAAAGATGATACCACACCATCACTGGATTATAACAGCAGGAAAAAGAATACACAGTTCACTCCATCACCTGGACGCAACCCCAAACTAGACCGTTACATAGAAAGCTTTCACCTGAGAACTACATCCTTAATAACATCCCAAAAGAAAAGAGACTTATACAATCTCTCTCCATCAGAAAGAGCTGCCATAAAAAGCTTAAAATCAAACCCTAACATCACCATTAAACCAGCAGACAAAGGAGGCGCAGTTGTAATCATAAACACAGAGGACTACATACAAGAAAGAAACAGACAACTGACAGACAATACCTACTACAAAAAATTGAACAAGGACCCTACCGAGGAATACACCATCCAACTAAGAAAACTCATTCAAGCGTTCCCTAAGAACGTGCAGCACGAACTGGATCAGCTTATACCCACCCATCCTACAACTGGGACTTTCTACATGCTGCCAAAGATCCACAAGCCAGGCAATCCAGGGAGACCTATTGTTACAGGTATGGACACACTGACTGAACAGTTATCTGGTCTTGTTGAAAACATCCTGAAGCCACTAGTTAAAAACACTGACAGCTATATACAAGACACCACTGACTTCCTTAACAAAACTCAGTCAGATTGAGGGCCTACCTGCCAA
Organism: Discoglossus pictus; assembly: GCA_027410445.1. Lineage (NCBI taxonomy): Eukaryota > Metazoa > Chordata > Amphibia > Anura > Alytidae > Discoglossus > Discoglossus pictus. The sequence continues at coordinate 15,642,117 of CM050172.1, forward strand.
CACACTACTGGTAACCATGGATGTTGAATCCCTTTACAGCAACATCCCACATAAGGATGGCACTGAGGCATGCATGAAGTTTCTTTCTACACACAATCAGAATCACAAATATAACCCTGATACCATTGTCAAACTACTAGAATACATCCTGACCCACAACTACTTCACCTTCAACCAGCATGTTTACCTACAAATAATGGCGACCGCAATGGGCACGAAAATGGCACCACAATATGCCAACCTATTTATGGCCGACCTGGAAAAGAGATTCCTGTCCACATATGTCCACAAACCTTACAGATACTACCGTTACATAGATGACCTGTTCATCATATGGACAGAAGGGGAAGGAAAACTCAAAGACTTCCATAATTCGTTCAATACCTTTCACCCATCCATTCAATTTAAAATGGATTATTCCACAGAACAGGTTAACTTTCTGGATACTACCATTTCCATTACAAATGGCAAACTGAATTCATCTATCTAAAGGAAACCTACAGACAGATGTAGTTATCTCCACAACTCTAGCTTCCACCCCTCCCACACTAAACAAGGGATAATTCATAGTCAAGCCATCAGATACCACCGCATATGTTCAAACACAGAGGACCGTGATGAACACTTAAAAACACTGTCTGCCTCCTTCAGACAGAAGGGTTACAAACCCTGTATTATCACTCAGAAAGTAACCTCTGCCATCAGAACACCCCGGGAACACCTGCTGCAATACAAAACCAAAGAAACAACTTCACGTACCCCTCTGGTAACCACATACCATCCGGTTCTAGAAGGAATACGCAAAATATTTAAGGACTTACAACCACAACTCACAGAGAACACAGAATTGAAAAATACATTCCCTAAACCCCCCATTCTTGCATTTAGGCAGCCACCAAATTTAAGACAAACATTGGTGAACAGAAGATTGCCAAATGAACAGCATAACAGAGAAAATGGCATCAAACCCTGCAATAAAAGTCACTGCAAACTATGCCAACACATTTGCAAAGAGGACACAGCCACGCACAACAACAAGACCCACAACATCAGAGGCTCATATTCATGTACATCATCAAATGTAGTGTACATGATACAATGTACTGTATGTGAAAGGGGGTACTACATTGGGGAAACCTGACAGAAACTACACATGCGAATGAACCTCCACCGAAGCTCCATCAAAAAACACCAGGAAGACAGCTATTGTACTCCAGTGGGACACCATTTCACCCAGGAGAATCACTCCATCCGGAACCTCAAAATAAAAGTACTCAGAGGGAATTTCAGAACTATCCAACAGCGGAAAACTTTTGAATTAAAAATGATTACATTTTTTAATACCAAGGATTCTGGTATTAACACCGATTTAGGCTTTCTGGCCCACTATCTTAATGTCTTATAGCTAACACATTCCACTTACCTCCCCCCCTTCTATTGCTGTTTTTGTAAGCTACATGCTATGCTTAAATTTATTGCTCTTTATTTCACTCTGCTGTGTTCTTATCTACAACCTGATCTATAGACTTACTGACCTATCAGGACATTATTCACAGTGCTGGTCTGTTTCTCACTTAACTCTGGCCAATTAATTTAGTCTTTCTTGATTTTCTCTTTCTGTTTGCTGTTTTTAGTTCATACTTGTATCAGTATCACTTTTTGACTTGATAAAGAGAGGCATTATCTCTCGAAAGCTCGTCGCTTTATTATGAATACGTTTGTCCAATAAAAAAGGTATCACTATTGACTGCAATACTGTGATTATTCAACTATATATATATATATATATATATATATATACATATATATATATAGATTAATAATTAATATTGCATTATAATTTGATACCTTTTGTATTGGACAAACGTCTAATTTATAATGACGAGCTTTCGAGAGGTTCAACCTCTCTTTATCAAGTCTGAAGCAATACTAACATGAGCTGGAACCCTCAGTTTGAATAAAAACATTGATGCAGAGAGTGTGGAGACAACATCTGACATCATCAGGTAAATACATATATGGGGAATAAACACAACATAGCAAAGGAAACATATACACATACTATATACACATATACATGAATATATACATGAAAAAACTGAGCATTGTAGTCCACAGTCCATTGTTTTTTCATGTATATATTGATGTATAAACCAAAATGTCACAATTTCTGCCATATGCAAACTTTTGAGGACAACTGTATATATTTCTCTCTCTCTCTCCATATATATATATATATATATATATATATATATATATATATATATATATTTATATATACAATGAATAGTACATTAGTGATTCAATTTGTCTAAAAATTAAGTTATAAACGTATTTCTTGCTCAAATTTCTCAGAAATACGTGCATTGACAGAGTGATGGTGCATTGTGGTCTCATTTGCATGTCCCCGCTTAGTTTTCCCAGTGCAGTGCATACACTGAATTTCCGTGAAATCTGAGCAGGAAATACGTTTATTAACTTATTTTTTAGACATTTAAATGAAACCACGAATGTACTATTCATTGTTTGTGCTACTGTGCTTTGCACATTGGAGGGCTTCTATCACTCTTAGCCCACCATATGTGAAAAGATATATATATATATATATATATATATATATATATATATATATATATATATATATATTAAGAGATATATAATAATCAATATTTCAAACATGAAATAGAGGACAATTTTTTAAATGTTCAAAGTATCTGTGTATTTAGTACAGTAACAAGAAATAGAACACTCAGTGGGAGGAGGTCCAAACTGTTTCTCTAATGCTTTATTTCCATATTATTTAGCATATTCGATTAGTTTTAACTTGTATTTGTGCAAGAATATGTCCATTGTTTTTTATTTTCAGACATATTGAGTATTAGTGCTCAAAATATTAATGTTAGGATTGACACACAGACTGTTCCGGGAGCAGCTTGTTCGCAGAGACAAGGAACCAGAAGATACGCTCCAGCAAGCACTGTGGCAAGCTTACCCCCATGTATAAGACGACACACAATTTTGGTGTTTACAATTTAGGAAAAAAGTACACAGAAAATATGGCCCTTCCCCTCCTCCACTTGCAGCAGTCACACATAGCAAACTCAGTAATTGTCCTCTATTTCTTGTTTAAAATATTGATTATTATACATTTCTTAATTTATATATATATATATATACATATATATATATATATATATATATATATATGAATCGTTTCACATATGGCGGGCTAAGAGTGGTAGAAGCCCTCCAACGTACAAAGTACATAAGTAGAAAAAATGAATAGTACATTAGTGATTCTATTTGAATGGTTAAAAAATAAGTTAATAAACTTATTTCCTGCTCAAATTTCTCAGAAAAACAGTTGATGCACTGCACTCTGGGAAAACTGGGTGGGGACATGAAAATTAGACCACAATGCACGCTCACTCTGTTAATCCATACCCACTGTATACATGCTTCCTTTTATTGTTATTATTATTATAGTTTATTTGTAATGCGCCAACATATTCCGTAGCGCTGTACATAAATTAAGTTCAGACAAAGATAAATACAAATGAACATATAGCAAAGCAAGGAGGGCCCTGTCTTTGAGGGAGGAATCCAATGCCCATGGTGAATTCCCAAAGTACTTAGGATAGAAACTGGCAGACTTACAATCTAAGGTATAGTGAGTGGTAAAAGAAGGAGAAAGAGAGGTGATAAGTGTGTTAGGGTGGAAGGTGATACACTTCTTTAAAGAGATGCATTTTTAGTGAGGTTTTAAATGTTTTGAGGCAAGAGGATAATTTGGTGGAGCGAGGCAGGGAGTTCCAGAGAATAGGGGCAGAACAAGAAAAGTCCTGGAGGTGGGGTTGAGAGGAGGTGACAAGAGTTGTAGAAAGAAGAAGGTCATTAGCAGAACGAAGAGGGCGGGTGGGGGAGTATTTGGAGATGAGAGCAGAGATGTAAGGGGGAGCGTTATTGTTGAGGGCTTTGTAAGTTAGGAGCAAGATTTTAAATGTTATTCTTGAGGCTAAGGGAAGCCAGTGGAGTGATTGACAGAGAGGTGATGCTGACACTGAACGTTGTGTACAGAAGATGAGTCTAGCAGAGGCATTCATAAGTGGAGACAGTCGGGTTGTGGGTAGGCCAGCAAGAAGCGAGTTGCAGTAGTCTAGTCGAGAGATGATGAGAGAGTGTATTAGGATTTTAGTTGTGTCTTGTGTAAGATAGTGACACATTTTAAGCTTATGCTTACTGTATTTCATAGTTTTAGGCACAGTACTGGATGGATTATTATTCTATCACTCTTTAGCCCACCATATCTGAAATGATTGTTGTAGTGAACTACTCTCTACAAAAATGCACCACACAAACCAGGCGCTCACCCCACAATGATGATCTGCAGTAACCTTGAAACAGTTGTGTATGTGGGTAAGTGATCTGGTTTGTGAATAATCCATATAATCCATATAATATACATATTTTACTTTTTTTACTAAATAAAGCCCTTTTAACCTACATCTATCTATCTATCTATCTATCTATCTATCTATCTATCTATTTATCTATCTATATCTATCTGGATTAATCTATCTATCTATCTATCTATCTATCTATACATCTGGATCTATCTATCTATCTATCTATCCATCTATCTATCTATCTATCTATCTATCTATACATCTGGATCTATCTATCTATCTATCTATCTATCTATCTATCTATCTATCTATCTATCTGTCTATCTATACATCTGGATCTATCTATCTATCTATCTATCTATCTATCTATCTATCTATCTATCTATACATCTGGATCTATCTATCTATCTATCTATCTATTTATCTATCTATCTATCTATCTATCTATCTATCTATCTATACATCTGGATCTATCTATCTATCTATCTATCTATCTATTTATCTATCTATATCTATCTGGATTAATCTATCTATCTATCTATCTATCTATCTATCTATCTATCTATCTATCTATCTATACATCTGGATCTATCTATCTATCTATCTATCTATCTATCTATCTATCTATACATCTGGATCTATCTATCTATCTATCTATCTATCTATCTATCTATCTATCTATACATCTGGATCTATCTATCTATCTATCTATCTATCTATCTATCTATCTATCTATCTATCTATCTATCTATCTATCTATCTACCTATCTATCTATCTATCTATACATCTGGATCTATCTATCTATCTATCTATCTATCTATACATCTGGATCTATCTATCTATCTATCTATCTATCTATCTATCTATACATCTGGATCTATCTATCTATCTATCTATCTATCTATCTATCTATCTATCTATCTATCTATCGTGGCATCAAGTTCCTGTATTAGCTGTAGTCTGAGCAGTAACTGTGTTAATCCACCTTAAGTGAACAAAGCAGTCAGACAGTAAAATATCTCTATTCTGATTGGATACGGAGCGTTCCATTTCCGGACAGCCTTCTGCTTACCCCAGGCATGCTTACTTCCCATAGCTGTGTTTGACTGTACCATATTAACTAGAAGACTGTTCCCTTTTCTACTACCCTTTAAGTCAATACGTTTGCTCCTTACCTTAAATCTTAACACCTTCAACCTCTTGATATTATTTTCATGGTGTGCTGTTGTAACTAAGCCTTTACTGTGTTTGCTTTATGTGACTGCTGCAAGTGGAGGAGGGAAACACACTACCGAGATATCTGTTTTCTTTTCAGTGTTTAGTGCAGACCTCAAGAGGCCCCAGAGTTTCCCCCTAACCAGAAAGGAACTTGTCTGTATTTATAGCACAAGTGGAGGCAGCCCCACACCACAAGGAAGTAGAGTTCTGCTTATTGATACAATGTATTATATATATATATATATATATATATATATAATACAAAAAGACGCTCAATACAATGTATTATATATATACTAGCGTATTGCCCGTCAAAAAATGACGGCAATCAGATGTGTATGTTTTAAAAGTTGTTTAGTTATTAATATACACATGGAACTGTAAGGTAGCTAATGTTGTTTTCTGTGTACTACTGAAATATAGAATTCCAATTAATAAATGAATTTACATATTTTTATGCATTGTGTTGAAGAGCTGGCAATCTGAGTTGATGTTGCAGCAGCATTAGTGGTGTGGAGGTGCTGTGTAAGCATGCTGAATGTGTGCAGTGTAAGAGTGTGCGTGCGCGAGACCAAACCGTTAGCGTACTTGTGTACTTCCGCATTATCCTAAAATGGCGGATAATGTGTTTTATGCGTCTTCGGTACTTGTTTTGCTTGGTTATAGTGCTGTAGCCTGGTTTTCATTTTGTTCGTCCGTCATTTTTTCTGCGTCGCTCATTGCCAAAGTACTACGGTTTAACGGCTCGCCAGGCGATGATGGCCTGCGGCGCTCATTGCTAAGCCCGCTAAAGTATTACGGTTTAACATTAAATTTGTTTGCCACACAACATGACACTACATTTGTCCCTTTTTGTTTTTCTTCAAATAAATACAATTTTTTTTTATAAAATTAATATTTTTGTAATTTGCAACTTATATTTCATTAAATGCGTTGGTTTAGGCGGGAAATCCGATGTTGCGCGAGACAAAGTCGTTAAATCTGTGTTAATGCGTAAATCTGTAATTTCTGAACGTAAAATGAAGTCGCTACTGTCTTTTTACTCATTGCGCGGTTTATCCGCATCCTTTATCTCGTATTTTTTCTAACACCTACGTCTATGGCTGTGTTTTACGCAGTTCGTAGTAGTATAGCCTCGTTTTCATTTTTTTCGGCGGCCATTTTTTTCTCGCTTAGCCGATTTTCGATCTTTGTAACTCGGCAAAATCGCTGTAAATTGGAGTTCCAACTCACTTCCAGACGTCCTGCCTGCTTCCCCATGCTGTAAGTGACCTTTTTTTTATTTTTTTGTGTGTATTTAGTGTTTTGTTTCCGCCGCTTATGTCGTAATTTTTTTCAGCTCGTATTTTTTTTGTAAGTGCTACGAAGTTACGGTTCGCCTCGCTACGCGAGGCTCGCCTGCAATGAGCGCCTGCGGCGCTCATTGCCAAAGTGCTACGAAGTAACGACTCGCCTCGCTATGCGAGGCTCGCCTGCAATGAGCGCCTGCGGCGCTCATTGCCAAAGTGCTACGAAGTAACGGCTCGCCTCGCTATGCGAGGCTCGCCTGGCAATGAGCGCCTGCGGCGCTCATCGCTAAGTCGTACGCACTACGCAACAGAGCAGTTTAACGGCTCGCCTCGCTACACGAGGCTCGCCGGGCAATGAGCGCCTGCGGCGCTCATCGCAAAGTCGTACGCACTGCGCAACGGAGCGTGACGACGTCTCGTAGTTAGACAATTATAATATGTGATACATATATATATATATATATATATATATATATATATATAATACAAAAAGACGGTCAATACAATGTTAAAGCTGGAAATGCTGTTTATGACACAATGTGATTCTCTGAGACTCTTAACCTTTTTGTTATCTACAAAGAAGTACAAAAATGTATAATAAAGTTTTTGATTTTTTTAACAATGAACTGTTAAACCATATTAAACTTGTTAATTATCATGTATGTAGTAATAATATAACAATACATGAAATTTGTATGAATACAGATATTTAACCATTACATAATGCTTTGTAACATTATTTTTAACAATACTAACATCAATAGGTCAACTTTGTATAGATGAGTATTTTACAGAATGCTTCTTAACATGCAACTTGTAGTTGAACTACTTGTAAAGCACATAGGTATTGAATCCAGGGGAAGGCAAACAGTAACCCCCCCCCCCCCCCCATTGTAAGCTAGCCAATTGTATCAAAGGGGGGGGATCCTTCCTGACCCAATAACTGATGATCGGATTACTCCCTGGATGAATCATGTCTATTTAATTATACATTTAAATTTATAATAAATGATTATGCTCCTACTGACATAAATCCTTAATAACATTCAATAAAACAACTTTTCAAACTTGAAAATTAAATGCAATATTAACAATGCAAACATTGACATAAGGTAATAACATTTCAAATGAAAATAGTTACAAATATATTGATCTTGAATATTGAATCCAAAAGAAGGCAAACCAAAACAAACATTGAAACTTGGTCAATTGTTTGAAAGTGGGCAAAAAAATTAATTCATTCCTGACCCCATTAACTGGCAATCAGAATACTCCCTGGATCAATACTCTCTATATCATGAAACATTTAATTTTTGCAACAAATGATGATCCTGCTACTAACATTAAACCTTAATTACATAGAATGAAACAACTTTTCAGTCCCTTGAAAACAGAATTTTAACATTAGAAACATGAACTTAATGTATTAAAATTTAAACAGTAAAGGTAAGAATGTTCAAGGCAACTGTTTTGTGGGGCCAATCCTGGCAAAAGTGACACCCAAGACATTCCATTGTTTTTAAAAGAGCCCAGCAGACTTGTAATTTTGTCTATGGGATATAACCACTGTTTATTGTTGTTGTTTTTTTTTTGTTTTTTTTTCATTGGTGTAGTTGTTGAAAATGGCACATAGAGTTTCCTAAGTGAAATAGTGGTCCTCTAAAAAGAGACTGCCAGACATCAAAGTTCGTCCGCAGGGTATAACCACTGTTCTCTATGTTTTGTGCAATTTTATAGAGTTTCCTTAGCGAAATAGTGGTCCTCTAAAACGAGCAAGAGTGACATAAAATTGCATCCTCAAAATAAAACCACTGTTCTCTATATTTGTTGTGAATTTGACGTAGATGTAAGAGCACTGTTGGTTATTGAAATGGGTTATTTGTGGCTTAGTTACAATTTTGCATTGTTTGTAATTTAATTTACCGTACTTCATAATAGACAATGTTTTTTGTAAAAATTCGTCCATCATCTAATAAATCACCCTGACTTTGGTTGTTTTCAATATAAACTTTTATTTCCTCTGGATTCTTGCATCTTGAAAATGCAACATACAGTTGGCCATGGGCAAATACTGGTTATTCTAAAAAGATTCCAACGGATTGAAAAGTTTGTCCTTGTGATTTATTAATGGTCATGGCAAATGCCATGATGATGGGAATTTGTCTTCTACAATAGAATTTCTACATTTATGAAATTATCTTTTAGTTCTTGAACAATTAATCTGATCCCATTACATAGTCCTTTTTTTGGGTTCATATTTCGCAGTAACATGACAATTGCACATTTTTTTAGCTGTAAAATATATGGTGCATTACAGATGGAGTTAATGAATTAATAAATTCAGGTTTTTCTGAGTTTGTCATCACCAAATACACAATCTGCACTGTGATAATTTGTTTGTGGTGCATCTATTAATTTTAATATTTCATTATTCAGAAGCAATGCATCTTTATTTTTGGTCGTTAATATTACTTTGGTTGCAAGCTCTGCATAATCGTCGTTACTTATTATATTTTGGAATATAGCCGATATAATGTCCTGTTTGCAAATCATATGAGATGGAATTTCCATGGTATCATCGGGTAAATTATGAATTCATTCTGTATTTCCTTCTCCAATTTCGATAAACCACTCATTGAATTCATATTGTCCTTGTGATCTCATATTTTGTTCTAATTTTAGGTGAGTAAAGAGTTTCCATAGTGTATTTGACTTGATACATGTTTCTACAATGTCTGTGCGATTTTTATGGACAACAATGGGGAAATGTTTGTCTAAAATCTCCACCTAACAACATTACCTTTCCACCAAAAGGCAAATCATTATCCATGACTTCACCCAACAAACGGTCAATGCATTGTAGAGCATGGCATGACATCATTGTAGCTTCATCTATTATAATTAATTTACTTTTCTTAATTTTTTTGCTTGTAAAGATGTCATTCTTATATCCGAAACTGATGTTTACAGAATGGGCACTGGCAGTTTAAATCCACTATGCACTATGCACAGTTCTTCCACCTTCTAACAAAAGTGCGGCAATTCCAGTTGTTGCAAATGGCAGTGCGATTTCACCTTGTGCGCAAACAAAACTCATCAATAAATTATATAGATATGTTTTTTCCTAATCCACCAGGTCCATCTAGATAGAAATAATCCTCTAGTGTACTTTTTATGGCGTTAAATGCTTGCAATTGGAAGGTATTTAAAGTTGCAAGTTTTTCTTGTGTTATTTGGTTTTGAAGCTGAATATCATAGTCTTCAAAGTGTATTGCATCTATGAGTCCTGGATCTGACAGATTAAAATTTGCACAATTTAATCCATGTGAGAGAAAGACCTCTTGAATTTCAATTAATGCCATTAATTCTGCAATAGGCTCCTTGTATCATTGCAAAAAGTCTTCAGACATATTTGTTTTAAATTTGTCCCACAAAGCTAATGCCTTTGGAGCATTTGAGAAGATGCAAATTAATGCAAATTGTTCTCTCACCTGCCGTGGCATTTGACACAGTGCTGCTTCTTCCAGACATCTTTCCCATTCTGTATCATCAGCCAGGAAGTTTCTGTGTCGCGCAGATAAAAGAAATTTTTCATAAACTGTGTCATTAACAGTTCTCAAGTGTTGAAAACTTTGTGCACCAGGAACATTTAAAAGGAGTAAACGTAGGCAGAAATGTTCAAGGTCTCTTGGACTTACAGTGTATATTCTAATTATAATTTTATCTCCATAGGTTTTTCTTTTTCGCCATAATCCATTAACAAAAACATAATGGTAGGGAATGTCAATGTATAACAATTCCCTTGTCTCCAAGTCATTACAATTTAATTGAAACCACGCAGTTAGTGTAGTTTGTCGATGGACAATGTCATTGGATCTAAATTAGTACTTAAGATACTAATGTTGATGTAAAGTTGCTTCTCATTTCTGGTATATATTCTAATATCCCTTTGAAATGGTGGTTCTCCCTCATCATTTTGAAAGACCATTGCAACCTCATTTGATGTTGGTAAGTTGCAACTGCGTTTATCAGTTTGGCAATCTTTTTTAAGAACCATATTAACTTTTGGGATTGGTAATTGATGTAATTCTGCATGCATTAATTGTCTTGTTCTATTTCTGAGTAATTTTTATAGGCTTGAGTGTATGGGTTTTGGGTCATAATTTTATCAAGCTCTAAAAAAACAATGTGTAAGCATTTTATTTATTTTCAACAGCTTCCATTCTTTGCTCCACTTCTTTTAGATGTAAATGAGAAGTACGATGGTAAATTTGTCATTGTACTTTGAAGCAGTAAGGGCCATGTCCTGGCACATTAGCAGCTAATGTTGCACCCATAGATGCAAAGGATATAGCACTATTGTAGGATCTTATGTTTAATTTGAAATTTTAGTAGTTAGGGAAAGGAGGCTCTGTCATAATACTTTCTAAATATATTGGGAAGTGTTGTCTTTGTCTTGCTAGTCTCTCCCGTTCTTTTTGTCGTTGAATTTCCTTCTGCTCAGGCGTCTGTTGATCTGCCCATGTTTTTTGACATTGTCTATTTTGACGTATTTTCTTTTCTTGTTTCTTGTCAGTATCTGTCATATTATTAATCTGTAAATAAAAGTAGTACATTTGTACTTTTGCTCCTTTGTTTATTGATTTGTTTTAAGTGAACTTTTTGTTATTTTATTTTGGTTATTTTTTCTCCTTTCCTGTTTAGTTTGCATCACTGTTTGCATTATGGGGTTAGCTTTATGAGGGTGGACTTAACAGATTAGTTAGGTTACAGTCTATGTTGTGAAAGGCGCGCATCAAACATGATAGGTCCTTCTATTTTGTATATGTTAACAGCATTTCTTGTGTTATCCTGTTTTGTGTGTGGCAGTGGTGTCATTATGACTTTAGTTGTTTTTTTTTGTGCGCTACTGTTGTCATTAGGTGTTCAGGGTATGAAGTTAGGCTTAGAGGGTTGCGCACCGAAAATAGTATATATCCTTCCATTTTGTATATGCTAACAGCATTGTCCTTTTCTGTTTTGTGTGCACCACTGTTGGCATTAGAGGTTTAGGGTACCCCTTTTTTTGTTGTTGTTGCTATCCTGTTTTGCATGCGCCAATGTTGTCATTAGGGGTTTATGGTTAGGGGGTTAGTTAGGTTGCAGTATGTTTCCACAAAGGCAGACACAAAACAGGACAGGTCCTTCCATTTTATATGTGTAAACAGCAGTACTTGATGTTTTTTTTTTTTTTTGAAACTTGTAATACTGTATCTCTTTTCTTAAATGTGTTGTGTCTAAATTGCTGTAGAGATGATGAGACTCTTCAGGCTGTGTCTGTTGAGAATTAAATAGAGAGATGCAAATGTTAAAATAACATTTAAATCAATTTGTTTTTGCACTAAGAACATATAAAACCGGATATATACTTCCATTTTATATGTATTGACAGAGGTTTAGCTTATGGGGTTAGGCTTAGAGAGTGGTGCATATAAAACATGATAGATCCTTGCATTTATTACCGTATACACTCGAGTATAAGCCGACCCGAGTATAAGCCGAGGCACTCATTTTAACACAAAATACTGGGTAAAATGAGAGACTTGAGTATAAGCCGAGGGTGGGAAATGTGCTGCCCCCTGTGTCCCTCTTGTGCTCTCTGTGTCCCCCTCTCTCTCCGTGTCTCTTCTCCCCTCTCCCTTCCCTGTGTCTCTTCTCCCCTCTCCTTTCCCTGTGTCTCTTCCAACCTCTCCCTTCCCTGTGTCTCTTCCCCCCTCCCTAATCACCCTCCTCAACCCCACTCCTCAACCTCCCTCCTCATCCTCAACCTCCCTCCTCATCCTCCCTCCTCATCCTCGACCTCCCACCTCATCCTCAACCCCCTCCTCAACCTCCCTCCTCAACCTCCCTCCTCAACCCCCCCATCCTCAATCCCCCTCCTCAAATCCCCCCATCCTCATCCTCTCTCCTCAACCCCCCATCCTCAATCACCCTCCTCAACCTCCCATCCTCATCCTCTCTCCTCAACCCCCCTCCTCAACATCAACCACCCTTCTCAACCTCAACCCCCCTCCTCAACCCCTCCTCCTCATCCTCAACCTCCCTCCTCATCCTCAACCTCCCTCCTCAACCCCTTCCTCAACCTCCCTCCTCAACCCCCCCATCCTCAACCCCCTCCTCAACCCCCTCCTCAGCCTCAACCCTTCTCAACCTCAACCCTCCTCATCCTCAACCCTCCTCAACTTCAACCCCCCTCAACCTCAACCCATCCTCAAACTCAGAGAGAGAAGGTGCACAGTGAGAGGCAGAGCACATCAAATATTATACTGTCATTTATGACGGGCAAACAACTAGTATATTATCATTGTTACAGTGCATTATAAGTGTTAGAATGCAGTAGAACTGTCTCAATGTATTATTATGTGTCATTTTTTTGCCAGAAGTGTAAAGGATCACTGGCCGGAGAGACAAGTATTGATGGTCCCAGTGCAGGAAAATATCTTCCAGGACACAAAAAATAGAGAATTACCAAACAGAAGATCATATATACTTTGTGTCCAGTGGATTACTGTCTGTAGTGATGCTTTATTTAGGTTATACTATAATAAAGTGAGGGAAAGTTCAGGGTATGTATGTAAAGAGTGAAAATGCACTGTAGACTCATTTGCATGTTCCCGCCCAGTTTTACAGAGTGCAGTGCAATAACTGTATTTCTGAGAATTTTGAGCCGAAAATATGTTTTTTAACTTATTTTCGACATTCAAACGGGAACACAAATATATCATATTTGTTAATACATACATGTAATATATGTGTTTACCATCAATTTTCAGACTATATGAGAAAGTTAAACAGCCTTCCAGTTGAACTGATACACTCAAACATAGCTAAGGAGTTTTGTTTTTATTAATCCTCTCCTGAGTTGTAACATTTTATATATATATTTATTCAGCATAACTTGTGCTTTCTACAGGTATTCTAATTGTTTGCATTACGTCTCATATATATATAATTATTTTGATATATGGAACTGTACAGTGGGGGAAAAAGGTATTTGATCCCCTGCTGATTTTGAACGTTTGTCCACTGACAAAGAAATGATCAGTCTATAATTTAATGGTCGGTGTATTTTAACAGTGAGAGACAGAATAACAAAAAAAAAAACAAGAAAAACGCATGTCAAAAAAGTTATACATTGATTTGCAGGTCAATGAGGGAAATAAGTATTTGACCCCTTCTACTTAGCACTTGGTGGCAAAACCCTTGTTGGCAATCACAGAGGTCAGACGTTTCTTGTAGTTGGCCACCAGGTTTGCACACATCTCAGGAGGGATTTTGTCCTACTCCTCTTTGTAGATCCTCTTCAAGTCATTAATGTTTTGAGGCTGATGTTTGGCAACTTGAACCTTCAGCTCCCTCTACAGATTTTCTATGGCATCAAGTTCTGGAGACTGGCTAGGCCACTCCAGGACCTTAATGTGTTTCTTCTTGTACCACTCCTTTGTTGCCTTGGCTGTGTGTTTTGGGTCATTGTCATGCTGGAATACCCATCAGTGACCCATTTTCAATGCCTTCGCTTCAAAAAGGAGGTTCTCACCCAAGATTTGATGGCACATGACCCTGTACATTGTCCCTTTGATGCGGTGCAGTTGTCCTGTCCCCTTAGAAGAAAAACACCCCCAAAGCATAATGTTTCCACCTCCATGTTTGACGGTGGGGATGATGTTCTTGGGGTCATAGGCAGCATTCCTCCTCCTCCAAACACGGCGAGTTGAGTTGATGCGAAAGAGCTTGATTTTAGTCTTATCTGACCACAACATTTTCACCCAGTTTTCCCCTGAATCATTCAGATGTTCATTGGCAAACTTCAGACGGGCATGTACATGTGCTTTCTTGAGCAGGGGGACCTTGCGGGCACTGCAGGATTTCAGTCCTTCACAGCGTAGTGTGTTACCAATTGTTTTCTTGGTGAATATGGTCCCAGCTGCCCTGAGATTATTAACAAGATGCTCTCGTTTAGTTCTGGGCTGATTCCTCACTGTTCTCATGATCATTGAAGCCCCACGAGGTGAGATGTTGCACCAGACCTAAGGAGACTGACAGTTATTTTGCATTTCTTCTATTTGCGAATAGTCACACCAAATGTTGTCATCTTCTCACCACGCTGCTTTGAGATGGTCTTGTACCCCATTCCAGCCTTGTGTAGGTCTACCATCTTGTCCCTGACATCCTGGGACCACTCTTTGGTTTTGGCCTCAAGGTTATTCTTTACCATCTAAGATAAATCTAGAATGTTTCCGCTCCTTTTAGTGCCAGTCAATTTGCAAGGTCCAAGCATGCCAACAGGAAGCCCATCTTTTATCATTTACATCGAGCTCTGCTGATTTTATACTCATTGAATAAATATATTTAATTTTCCTTAAGACATCTACAAAAGCAGGGGTAATAGACTTCCAGTTTTGGCAATGACGATTCTGGAGGCTAAAAAAATCTGAGAGACCCAGAATAGTGAGACCTAATAAGGCTTCTTTTGGCTTTTGAGGAACCTGTACTCCCCACACCTTTTGTAAAATGGCATAAATTTCATTCCAAATATGAGCTATTTTAGGGCAATCCCACAACATATGTCTCAGTATTTCTGTGGTGCTACAACCCCTGAAGCAATTGCTGTACAAGAATGAGTCTGCCGGGGTGAGATACCATCTCATAATAGTTCCATAGACATTCTCTCTCAGAATTACATTCAGGGAGGAATTTGCTGCGTTTATGTAAATTTTGCTCCATTGCGAGTCGTCTAAGGTAATACTAAGTTCGACTTTCCAAGACGTCTTGGAAGGAATTTTAATAAATGTGGCCAGGTCAATTATTATTTCTAAAGATATGAGTTAATTTGGAGTTAGGCAAGTCCAGGTTGAGCCACTCGTTGAGTGGTCGGTTGTGTTTCATGCTAAAGTCTGTAGGAGACCAGTGTTAAACGTTAATAGACCACATAGTGATCACCGTTTTCTTGTGATATACAATCAAATGACTGATAAGTGACAATATTTCCTTAGTTTTTGGCCAATAGTGAGTTTGGGAGACAAATTCTTTATTTTACACGTCATTTTTTTAAGCTCATGTATATTTTTTATATTTGAATTAATAAAAGTTATATTTTATTCTAAATAAATATGGAGTTAGTTGGTCTTTATTTTACCAATCTAAGACATAATATGCTGTAACGGAGCTGGAACACGAATCCAATATCTCCGCTGGTATACAGTAAAATACCCAAGAGGCACTACAGTTTCACCATTCCCGACCTCCCATATTGGACGACACACAATTTGGGAGTCAAATGAATACTGACTTTATTTTGTTGTACAGAAATATTTATACATCTCTTTGGCCACAGGTAATACACATGCCCATATTTGGCCACACAGTACACATAGAGAGAACAATAGGTGGGGTCACACCTCCCAGGGACTAGCCGGCTACTTTGATACAATAACAGACATTGATAAGATAATGCTTCTCTTTGTTCCATCTTTCACAATGTGAACACTTTACACAATAGGGCTCTCCTGCCTCTAGGAGACCCTAATAGGATTATGTATTCTGCTAGGTGTCTGCAATAGTCTGAGCTAATATCCTGCAGAGCATCAACCAACATACATATAATATAACAGTAGGATCATATTTTAACCAAGAATTAAACAACCATAAAACAGGGTAAAACAGTAATGCGTTCCTTTACATATGCAATTATGGTTGCTTTGTGGGAAATATACTGGCAATCAGAATTAATTACTTTCCTCTTTCTTTACTTATTCTCTATTGGAGTGTCGCCTTGCACATCTTATACTGGTGTCTCCTTGCTATGTTTTACAGAAGCTTTTTATATCTTCTAACAATTATGAGAAAAAAAGATATATATATATATATAAATATATATATTTTTTATCAGGGTTTTTCAAACAATAAAACTGGTGATTTTGATTACATTTGTACTGTTCAAGTGCGTTGTCAGAATTCTTTAAATCTTAACCCTTTGCCAGTTTTCCTCCTTTTTATCTGACTGCTTTTATACCTTAAAAACTATATTAAAGGCATATCTAAGTTTCGTGGACTGTGAATGCATCTGATAGAGGATAATCAGTAGTGTATGAAAAACATTTTTTGCATGAAAAAATACCAGTATAAACATTTGCAAACTCACCCTGATGTTTGCTAAATCTCTTGAGTTTGCAAGCAGAGGGTTTTGTGAGTTGATTCTTCTGAAAATTCGCTGCTAAAATAAGCATAAAATTAACTATTTGTTTTGGCCAATCACAAGCAGCGAATACATTTTCATACAATGTAACAATCAATGATGGCAGTTTGTGCAGGCAGGAATCATGGGATTTGTAGTCTACCCATAGGAAAAAGCAGGGGGAGTCAGACATACAGCCCTATTAAATTCCCTGGATGTGTAAAACCGTAGCCCGTAACTTAGCCCGCAAGACTTACGGCTATGAAATTGGTCTCTCAAAGCTACCCGCAAACGACTTGCGGGTTAAGGGCAAAAAAAACCTACGGGATGTGGTAATTTGATCTCTACTGCCGCAAATCCTTTGTTCTGTCAAGCCTGTAACTGTTACGTTCCAATCACGCTATTGAATTGCAACAAGTTTCCAAAGACGTCCTGGCATTCAAGCCCGTAACCCACAAATGGAGGCAAAAACATTATGGTCTCCAAATAGGAACCGCAAAGGGTTTACAGACAAGTTCTCAACACTGTAAAATACAATATAAACACACCAGTTTAAATATGGGGAAAGCATGGAAAGGCATTACAATTACTTGCACAATAATCCCAAAATAAATAATAGGCATTTAAAAATTATGTTATTTTATCATATGTTGGAATGGTCACGCACATGCCAATATGAAAAGCCATGCTGCAACATGCATAAAAATATTAAAGACACACTACCTGATTAAATGGCAACACAGAAACATGAAACAGATGCCATATTAACCCTTCCTCACTCACAGAGGCTTCAATGTGGACCCTAAAATATAAATATAATTGCATATACATCTCGCTCATTACATCTACGTTGGGAAAACAAATAGTGGCCAAATTACACTGCCACATCACACAGATCAAGTACCAGAGGAACATTTTATTATTTGTTGTTCATGTTTAGCAAGGTCACTGCCTGTGCTGTTCCACAAGGTTTACATGCCAAATATACTGTAGTGGGTTGCCAGTTCCTCCTCTATTGGACTGTGATTTGTCTGACCTCTCTGCTATCACCTGCCCACCTACACTGGCCCTACATGATATAGCTCACAGCTTCATTCAGGTACACAAGCCACTTTACCACCACCACTTAGCAATCCACAAAGGGACCAGGGGAACATACACCACACTAATCTACTCTAACACATCAGGAAGGGACGCAAAAACACATGGAGGCACGTGGAACAACAGCCAACTCACCTCCATCAGGGGTAATCTCTGACACACCCATCCTGGGAAGTTCCACTCCATTGCTGATGGCCATTTGCCACGATGTATACCCAATTCCCATTCTGTCACCTCCTATTATGTTTTGCTATTCATCAATTTACATTAGTGTGGTGTATGTTCCCCTGGTCCCTTTGTGTATTGCTAAGTGGTGGTGGTGAAGGGGCTTGTGTACCTGAATGAAGCTGTGAGGTATACCATGTAGGGATACTGTAGGTTGGCACGTCATAACAGAGAGGTCATCAAGTCACAGTCCTCTAGAGAAGGAACTGGCAAGCCACTCCCGTATCACCTGTCATATTTCTATCAGACCATCAGGGCAATGTTGATACTTCACAGTATCATTAATTGGACATTTGCATGTGTATTAACCCTTTATGTTGATTATATATGATATATATTATTATGTGATATCTTATGTTATTATTATTGTTACTAGCGACTTGCCAGTCAAAAATGACGGCAATAAAATTTTAAGCCTGACAATGCTGTTTACCATACCATGCGAGGGTCTGCCCCCTCTGAACACCTTCGGTGCTTATCGCAAGTCCTGGGCTGAGCGTCTTAGGTGCTCATTGCGAGCCTCTCCCCTGTCTACTTTGCAGGCCTCGCGATGAGCAGCTCATTGCAGGCTTTGTCCAACTCGCAACTTACGTGCTTCGCAATGATCACCATCAGCGCTCATCAATTGGAGCCTCTCCTCCCATGTAGTTTGACGTTGTGCAACCCTCCACTTTTGTGCCTTGTGCTGAGTGCCTTTGATGCTCATTGCAAACCTCTCCTGACTCTCTGACCCCAGTGTCTGTTTCCCTCTCTCTCCCTCCCCCTATCCCTGCCCTGGTTTTTGTTTTTCCTTATTTCCCTCTGCTGTGTCTCATTTCCTCCATCTCCCCCCTCTCCCTCCCCTGTGTCTTTCTCCTGTGTGTCTCTGCTCAAGTTTTGCGAGGCTCACGCTGAGTGCCGTTGCTTTTATTTTCAAAATCACGAGTGCCTCGGGTTGTTCGGCTGTGTCCTTGGCTTTAGCTTTATTTTGATCCTTTAAATTTAAGTTTTTTTGCCCGCCGTTTTTTTCCTTGCTTAGCCGATTTTACATCGCTGAAAAACTCCAATTAAGCTTTAAATTAGCTTGCAATCTCACTCACAGGCTTTCTGCCTCTCCCTCTGGGCTGTGTGTGAGGTTATAAATGTATTTTTGTAATTATTTGGTGTTTTCTGGGGGTCTTTCGAGTTATGCGGTTTAAAACATTTTGGCTGTATAAATGGTAAAGTGTTGTGCGCCACGCGATCACGGCCAGCGACCTGAGCGCTTTTTGTTCTCATGTCTAAGCTGTTTTAAAGACTTGCAGGGCTCACAATGAGCGCCTTCAGTGTTTATTGCGAGGCCTTTGGTGCTCATTGCAGCCTCTGTCATTTTTAAATTTTGAAGTCTTGCCCGTGAGCCCTGCAATGAGCACCTTTTGCACTCATTGCAGCAAAGTGGTGCGTACCTTGTGATGAACGCCTTTGGCGCTCATTGCATATGCGCAAGCCCATATCTTTTAACATTTTGTGACGACAACTCGCAATTACGACAACTATTATATGTGATATGTATTGATCTATTGTATAGTAACTAGGGCTCATTAGTTTACATATATAGCAATGTGACACATCTGTGATGTATGTGTATGTCCCATAACCCCAACCATTGAAAACACACTGACATGGTTTAAATGGTATAACAAAGCTTTATTTCATACACAGAGCACAATCAGAAATGGACAAGACTGTGGTGTTTGTGGATCACAGGAGAGCAAGAGGCTGGTGGGAAAAAAAGGTGATACCTGCAGGGCCTAATGTGATAGTCTAAAATAAGCATGATGAATAGCACCTACCAGGGTCACATGTGGTCACTACACCACTGCAACCGAAATCTGATGAAAAAAAGGATCATCAGAAATCACTCCATTTAATTGAAGAAACCATTAATGTGCATAGCACTTACAACTTGTCTATATCTGCTCAATGAAACAGATGATTTAACCTCTGGACTGTGTAATCCAATCCAGTTTCAAAAATACATTGTGGTGACAAAACAAAAATCTGAAAAAAAGTCGGAGGAGGATAAAAAAAGTTAATCAACATGGATGTACAGTACAGTGCTAAATACTGAAACTGTAACAATATACCAACTCACCTGATTCCCATCTGCAAGCAGGGACCCTTGCTTACCTGGCCTGCCCCAGAGACCTGTCCCTTCCCCAAACTACCACCCCCCTGGGATCAGGCTCCTTCCCCTCTGTCCCTTTCCTAAGTTTGCCCGGTGCAAGGGTTACCCTGCCACAACCCACCTCCGCCTATACACTCCCCTCCTCCTCCTCCTGCTCCTCCTCCACGTCTTCCACCTCCTCCGAATCCTCTGCCTCCTCCTCCTCCACCCCCTCCACCTCCTCTTCTCCACCACTCCTCTCCTCCCCTCCACTACTACTCCCCATGGCCACCTCTCTCTCCTCCTCTCCCCTCCTCTCTCCTCCCTCCACCTCAATCCCAAAAATAATAGAACGATAAATAAAAATAAGAGTAACTGTTAATATATGAAGGAAATTTTTTTTTTGTATTATGTGTACTTAATAACTGTTGGGGGATGGGGTGGGGGATGATATGGGGGGGGGAGGGGTGTATGGAGTGTCCTAGCTCTAGATGTCTCTATGTGTGTTCTTTAAATTATGTGTAATCTTTAAATATGTGTAATCAAGGATTAGGTGTAAAATATTAAATAGTAGAATATAATAGAACAAAACTGCAAATGACTGCTCTGAAATAACTCCTGCTCTCTCTCTGACCCTCCAAAACCACCAGCTCCAGGACCTGCATGCTTCTTTGAAAGAAAATACAACACAGTCAACGCATGGATGGGTGGAATGCAAATGTATGATCTCCATCTGTCAATCATCTTCGGCTAGACTACTTTCTATTGGCTGAGAGGCCTGTGTCGCCCTACGTTATACCGCAATTGGATAGTGACGGACGATCAGCTTGCGTACGCAGCTTGCGTGCGCAGAAAGGGCTGACATGCTTGCACCTACGTCCCGTAACTGGCAACATGGTTCAATTTAATAGCTCTGTAACGCAGCCGAATTTCAAGTGGGTGTGATGATACTGCATACTGGCATCGAATTTAATGGGGCTGACTGATCTGCAGATTGGGCTGGGTCTGGCTTGAAGGTTTTTTTTTTTTTTTTTTTTTCCCTTTATTAAAGTATTGAAAATTACAAGCATAACATCATACATTCGACAAAAATTCACACAATATGACAATACATACATAATTACAGATATACAATATTACTTCGTCTTTAGTGATCCAATTAGTACACTCTAACCACATTGTTACCTCTGGGGCTCTACCATCTAAGAGTTTTGTATATATTCATCCCACTTCTTCCACTTGTTTTTTTCCTTGTTACATTTGGCCAGGGAGTTTTGGGCGAAATATCTCTAAATCTGTCTATTCCCTCACTTTTTTTTTTTTTTCCCTTAAGGATTGAATATACAAAACATTACTAGCTCACATAAGAGTATACATTACACCATTAGTTTCAATCCATTCACTAGGAGTCCGAGCGGTAATAGAAGAAGAAAAAGGAAAATGCAACAATATTCAACTTGTATCAAACCATCGATTAATGTTAAAGCAGAATTAGGTGTTGTTTTTTTTTTTTTTTTTTTTTTTCACCTTGGATCCTAATTAGGAGTGTCATTATTGTGAAGATTACCACGTATTATATTTATTCTCTCCAATCTTCATTCAAGCACTAAACTTCTCACAAGCACACTTCATTCATCCTAGCCGAGGTGGATGGGGGAAGCAGAAGGAGTCAGGAAGGAGTTAAGCCCAGGGGGGAGAAAACCTGACATAGAGAGACTGCAACGCTGGGGATTTAGTTGAAGTAGTGTCCCAAATGGTCCATTTAAAGGGGTCTATTTTTATTCTTAGTTCGGAGTTAAAGTCTCTCTCCAACTCCCGATTCCTGTCTACCATGGTCAAAATTTCGGATAGTTTTGGGAGAGATGTTTTCTTCCAATTTCTGGCAATAGCAGTTTTAACAACTATAAAGATTTGAGTCATAAACCCTATATTTTTAGATGACATTTTAGCGGGAAACAAATTGAACAATGCTATTTGTGGAACAGCTGTAATATTTGTTTTCAATGTATTTGATACATATTCAAAACAGTCCTCCCAAAGTGAGAGAGAAATAGGGCAGTTCCACCATATGTGATACATGTCTGCTGGATTTCCACATTTCCTCCAGCATAATTTGGTTTCTGGGTTGAATGATATGGAATATATTTTAACAGGGACCCAGTACCATCTATTTAAAATTTTAAATTGAATTTCTCTTTGATTTACATTTTTCATAAATCTGTTTAGAGATAACAGGGCCTCTCGCCATAACTCTTTTGACAACCGAATATGCATGTCTTTTGCCCAAATTTTCATCGGATTAGTTATGTCTCCCTGAGTTTGAATGTGGATAATTTCATTACATTTTGATATCAAGTGTTTGAAATTTTGAGACTCTATCAAAGTGATCAAGTTGTTTGAGCTAGTTGAGTTGTTATCCTTAGTTCTTTGACTCAGAATCCGTGATAATTTATACAAGGTAAACCATATTTTATTTGAGATGTTATATTTCTTTTTTAACGTGTCGTAGTCTAGTATTTTTCCATTGTATTTATCTACAATATGGCCCAATAAATATATCCCCTTCTCTTTCCACTCTGGTTCCAGAAGGATTTGGTTTAGAGATGTTATAGTTGTCAAAGGGGTAAGATCAAAATAACTCTCTAAAAGTTTGAATTTCTTATTCATTTTTATCCAATCCTTTACCATGTCGATTAAAATAGTTGCGTTAGGGTTAATATGGGGGATAGCTAATTTTGGAAGGTAGAAAAGGGCATTTAGATCAATGGAGTTTAGCATGTCACTCAGTTCTTGATTTACAGAGTGGCCCGTTAAAGATTGGGTCCATTTTATGTATTGCGCTAATTTGATTGCTTCCTGATAATGAGAAATCATAGGGTACGCAATTCCTCCTTTATTAAATTTTCTACACATTATTTCTCGTTTCACTCTAATCTGACCCTTCTTGTTAATATATCTGTCTATCAGCTTCTGGAATTTGCTCAACCAATGACTATTAATTGGGACAGGGAATGATCTTAACACATAGTTGATTTTGGGTAAAAGAGACATTTTTACAGAAGCGATTCTGCCAGAGAAGGAGATAGAGTTTCTCGGCCAGTTCTCAATGAGGTCCTTAGATTTTTTGTATAAACTATTCAAGTTTGAGTCTAGCATAATTTTATAGTCCAAATTGAACTTAATACCTAAGTGCGTAAATCCTTTTGTATGGGCTAGATGATATTTCTCCAGGAGGTGTTCATCATCTTTTCTAGCCATATTAATACTCAAGGCTTCTGATTTTCCTATATTTAATTTATAGTTCGATACTTTGCTATAGTTATCGATTATTTCCATTAAGGCTTCCATAGATTTAAGTGGGTGCTCCATATAAACCACTACGTCATCGGCAAAGAGGGAGATTTTATATTCATTTTTGCCTATTTTAATCCCTTTGAAATTTGAAGAATTTCTTATTGCTATTGCCAAGGGTTCTAAAATCAAGGCAAATAAAATGGGAGACAGCGGACAACCTTGACGGGTGCCGTTTGATATCCCAAAGTAGTCCGACTGCACCCCCTTGCCCAATACTGATGCCGAAGGGGCATTGTATAAGGCCGCTATAGCCTTCGAGGCAAAGGCTTCAAACCCATATCTAAGAAGGGTCTGTATCATGAAGTCCCATCCTACCCTATCAAATGCTTTTTCGGCATCCATGGATAGGAATAGAGTGGGAGTGCCTTTGTTCTTAGCTAAGTTGATTAGGTGAATCATTTTATGTAAATTGTCGGAACCTTGCCTCTCTGCGACAAATCCTGTTTGATCCGAGTTTATTAATTTTTTGGAAATTTCTATAAGTCTTAAGGCCAGAATTTTCGCGTATATTTTGGTGTCTATGTTCATAAGCGAGATTGGTCTAAAATCTTTTACGGTATGTGCTTCCAAGTTTTGTTTTGGGATAGTTATAATATTTGCTCT
Source organism: Discoglossus pictus (assembly GCA_027410445.1). Taxonomy (NCBI): domain Eukaryota; kingdom Metazoa; phylum Chordata; class Amphibia; order Anura; family Alytidae; genus Discoglossus; species Discoglossus pictus. The sequence continues at coordinate 15,666,652 of CM050172.1, forward strand.
CAGCATCTCTGGGGGAAACTTTCCTATATTTTTGATTTCGTTAAATGATAGTAGTATAATTGGCACTAAGCGGTCCATAAATTTTTTATAAAATGCTGTAGAGAAGCCATCTGGGCCTGGGGCTGTATAATTCTTTAAGTTCTTGATGACTCGTCTAATTTCTGCCTCTGTTAGTGTACTGTTTAGTGCCTCCTTATCTACTTCTGATATAACTGGAAAATGAATTAGGTCTAAATATGACGTTATTTCTTTTGAATTGGGCAATATAAAATTATCTCCCGGACTTAAGTTGTACAGAGATTGATAAAATTTCGAAAATGAATCAGTTATTTCTTTGGGCTTAAAGATTTTTTTACCCTGACATTCTAAATAGAGGATTTTTTGATTTTGATGATGTCGTTTTTTGATCTTATTAGCAAGGTCTCTCCCTATTCGATTGTCAAAATGAAAGGATCTCTGTTGTAAGCGCCACAAGCAGTTATCTGACCGTTTTTGGTTTATTTTATTAATTTCCTTTCTTGTTGAATTTATCTCATGAGTTAAAGTGTCATTTTTTTTTTTTTTTATTGACTTGTTCTAGTCCATACAGCTTTACATATAATGATCTTAAAGATAGTCCTCTCTGTTTAACCCAGATACTTTTAATCTTGATAAGAATGCCTCTTATATATGCTTTCAGAGCATTCCAGATTATTATGTCCGAGGATACTGAGCCCATATTGATATCTAGAAAAGATTTGATTTCCTCTCTAAGAGTGTCTAGACTAACCTCGTCTTCCAAAATGTTATCATCCATTTTCCAGGTCCTACCAAAGTAAGCAGTTCTTATTTCCTGTAATTGAAGGGAAATTGGAGCGTGGTCTGAGATGGTTATTAAACCAATTTTAGCTGATTTGATTATATTTAACAGAGACTCGCTTACCAAAATATTGTCAATTCTTGAGTACATCTTATGCGAGCCAGAGTAGTATGTATAGTCTCGCTCAGTTGTATTTAAAAGGCGCCATGTATCATACAAATGGTATCTCGCCAACAATTTAGAAAAGTCATGAGATGTTTTTTCTATGTATTTATAATGTTTTGGTAATTTTTTATAATTTCTGTCTATCTGGGGGTCCGGAGTCATATTAAAGTCTCCTCCCACAATAAGAGCTCCTTTAGCTATCTTTTTCAGTTTTTTAAGTACGCCGTTGAGAAAGGAGTTTTGTTTACAATTAGGGGCGTATACATTTACTATTGATAGTTGTTGACTATTTATCTTCCCTACCCAGATAATATACCTCCCATTTTCATCAGTGACCACTAGTTCTTCTTCTAGACTTAAATTTTTGTTGAACATCATTACCACTCCTCCCGAGTTTTTTTTTTGGCAAGCGTTTAATACATGGGGATATTTATATTTTGCTAACTGTGGGATGTAGTTTTATCCCAATGGGATTCTTGAATTAACACAATGTCTGGGTTAGTTTTGTTTAACATTCTAGTAATGGAGGCTCTTTTAGATGGAGAGTTTAAGCCCCTAACGTTATAGCTCACTATTTTCAACCCCCTGGAGCCCATCCCCTCACCAAGACCCCCCCCCCCCCGCCCCCTCTCCCCACACCTACCGGCTACAGACATCCTTCCAACCTTACTCCATCCATTCAAAAGACCTATTCGGACCATTCCTTCCATTCAGACGTCACCCCTTAAAGATGGGCTGAACTTCAGTCACACGCAATAGGCGTACACAGTGTAAGATGTGTCCAGTCCTCCATGGAGGTTGTTCCCACGCCTTTAAATCTTATTGTGTCTAAGTGCCCCACTTAATTTCTTTTCTCTTTCTTCCCCTTTCCATTTTTATTCTTGCCTTCCCATTACCTTCTCTGTTTTCTTCCCCTTGACTTTACAATTCCCTTCATGTCTTTTCCTTCTACCCCTTCCTTCTTAGCCTATATTCAGTTATGGCACTGTCCACTGCCGATAGTCTATTTATAAGCGGTTTGGGATTTTCGTATTTCTCAGACTTTACTTATTAAAATAGGGTGGTTATCTATTATTCAGATTTTCTCCATATAGCTTACTATTACTATGCCTGTTAACATGTATTAATTTATGTATAGTCTAGTATATCTTATGCTCTTTGTCCAGTGATATATTATGTTGCTACATTAATCTAACAGCGTTTTTAAGTGCAAAATTGCAAAGTGCTGTGTTTATGTTCAAAAGGGGAGTGAGTATATTTATTAAAAGGCAGTTAATATTGCATAACCTCTTGTTGTTTAAGTGAAAGTGCCTATATATCGATCGATTTTACTCGATCTGTCTTTCTTGTGCAAAACAGTGTTAAAGTGCATTCTTATAATAAAGTGCTATGCATGTCTAATAGTAAATTATAACTTGATTTAAACCCAATTGTTCCCTACATTCTTCCTCCAAAAAACAAAAGTACAATAGTTAACCCATAATTACTATTACTATGCCTGTTAACAAGTATACTATTGTATAGAGTCTTGTTTATCTTATATTCTTTGTACAGTATGTATTTTCTAACTACTTTACCTTCTCCAAAGAGAGAGTGTAGTCTTTGGCGCAGTTTTAGATCTATCAGCGTTTTAAAGAGCAATATTTCAAGGTGCTATATTTGTATTCAAAAAAAAAAGAGAGGGTATATTTGTTAAAAGGCAGGTAATATTGCATTGCCTCTTGTTATTTAAATAAAGTGACTATATATCAATCAGTTTTGCACGATCTGTCTTTCTTGTGCAAAACAGTGTTAAGGTGCATTCTTTTAATAAAGTGCTGTACGAGTCTAATAATAAATTATAACTTGTTCTAAACCCATTTGTTCCCTACATTATTTCCAAAATTAAGGTGATTAACTCATGATTGAAGTGGCTTCCTTTCAAAGTGCTGTGCAAGATTTACAAGTGGGGACTTTCTTTTCTCACAGGGGAGAAAAAATTAATAAACAAATTTGTAAAGTGCAAACCTTTCCAGGTATTGTGCCTGTGTTAGAGTAATATATATAAGCATTATGAAATATAACAATTGTTGGTTTTAAAGAGCTGTTTCCCCTATGGCTTCTAAACAGCGTAGGCAAACACAGAATGCAATTAACAGTGAGTAAGAGAAAATCCAGTGCAGGAAATAGTGAAGAGACTTTTCCTATTCCAAGAATCCACCAGGTGTCCACAAAAGTTAGGGTTATCCATTCACCAGCCCCATTTACTAATAATTTCTTCACCATCTTTCGGTGAGCTGACTTTGACCCATCTATTCTCTCTAAGAATTAAGAGACCTATAGGGAATACCCATTTATATGGGATTTCTTTGTCCCTCAATTTCTGAGAAGTCGACAGAAACAATTTTCTTTTATTTCTTGTGGAAGAAGAGATATCTGAAAAAATTTTGATGTGAGAATATGGCGGGTCGTAGCCTGTTTTCCCATAGCTGGCTCTAATTATTTGATTTTTTAGTGGCAGCTGGTGAATTCTTACCAATATGTCTCTAGGGGAATCTGCATCAATATTTTTGGGTTTAGGAATCCTATACACCGCATCAAATTTAATTTTAGTGTCCACTAAGTCCGGAACTAAGTAGGCAAAAAAGTTAATGAGATATTGATCCAATTGATCTTTGGAGACTTTTTCCTTAATGCCTCGTATTTTTAAATTGTTCATTCTAGATCGATCTTCAAATGAGTCCATCTTGTTTTCCAAAGATTTTATCTTAGCATCCATGATTTTAATCGTTTCTTTGGAAATAAATAGTTCTTTTTTGGTTAGTTCACACGTACTTTCTAATTCTGTTATTTTTACAGTGTTTTCTTGAGTTAACTTTAAATTTAGCAGGATTTGATTTTTAAATTCATCAAGAAATTTATTTTGAAATGTCTCTAGAATTTTTTCCAGTTTGACCACAGTCAAGATTTCCTCTTCTAAATTTGCCATGTTTATATCCGGCGAAGACTCACTCCTATTTCCTCCAGTAGCCTCTATTGATTTGTCACTTATTGGAGTAGCCAATAAGGACACCTCCGTAGTTTTAGATGCCATTTTGGGCGAGAAAAATAATTTAGATTTCGGCGGTGATCTAGCTTTATCTTTGTTTTTGTTCTTAGGAGGCATATTGTCCTTTATTTCAAGATTCCAATCAATTATATGGTAATAGATGAGATTGTATAGGCCAGGGGAAATAACCAAGTCCAAAATATATCAGGGAGAGCACCCTTTCTTTTTTTCTCCTCTTTTATCCCCTTTTACTTATTTTCTTTATTTTGCCCTTCCCCCTTAGATCTTGAATCCCGTTGTGGTTTATAAGGACCTTAGGGCCATAGAAGTAATAGATCGGGCTAGCTCAGTTATTTGCCCAAATAGGCATATGCAGAGTCACAGTGGAACCTATACTCCGTTATGCATAGTTTGTTCCCAAGCAGCACATCAATGTTACACTTTCAATGTACAGTAAATAGAGGGGTGCTCTACCAGAGACTTACCCGGAGTCAGATGGTGGTGTCTGCTCCCAGCAGCATCTCTACAGCAAGGGGGGAAGATCTTGGATCTCAGATCTCTAAGTTTTCTCTCTTGTTTTTATTTTTTGGTTTTGTGGTCTGCTTGCAAGTTGGAAGTGCTTAAACGTGGATCCTGGGCATCCTCTCCAATACATATCCTTTACCCCTCTCTAGCTCCGCTTTGCCAGCCAGCACTTATCTTACCTCTGGACCATTGTACTCCCTCTTGTGTTCCCTCTGGAGCTGCAGTGCGTGATGGTTACTGCGGGGATTTAATACAGGGCTGAGATAATAGTTGTTAGTCCTCTCCGAGGCCACTATAGTGCTGGCTGATGTTTCACCCCCTTTCAGCTTGTGTCACATTTCCTGCCACTAAGAGCAAAAGGATTTTAGGGAGGCATAGAAGGAGGGGTAAGGAGTGTTTCAGGGGTATTTCAGGAGTGCCCAGGGGTGTTCAGGAGCTTACCGCGCCGGTTCAGCGGTGTTGTCGGTCGGGCGTCTCGCGATACTTCCCTCTCCGCCGCTCCATCAGCTTCTGCCAACCTCCCTAGCCTGAACCATCGCGGGAGTCGCGGGAATCTGTGCGTCTCGGCCTCTCAGCAAACTTTGTTTTGCCGTGAATCTGGCAAAAAGTAGACACCCACAGATAGGGTCCCAGAATTTAGATGTAGGGTTTGGGGGAAGGCAAGACACTCACTTTGAGTGTTTTTGGGGGTTCCACTGCAGCATTGGGAAAATTTGCAGCGGATTCAGGCAAGTTGGTAAAGTTTAGACTCTGCAGCTATCCCGTTTTCGGCGTGGGCTTCTCCATCGGGCTAAGCGAGCCTCAGCTCACGTAGGCACATCCGGTACCGCCCCCCATGATCATATCCTGGCTTGAAGGTTAATAAATGGTTAAAACCTGTACCTAAATGTAGTGTTTCTATTGGTAGGTACACTGTTTCAATGTAAGCGGCTTTGGGGTGTAGAAAACAAATTTTATTTTTAAGTAAATGTTGGGGTATTTTATGGGGCTTTTATGTATTAAAGATCTTAAATCATATAATTAATAACAAGTATGTGACAAACTGAAGAATGTTTTGCAATATATTTTCAGTAAATTGCTACTTTCTCTTTTTTATGTCTGCACAGGCAAAACGTGTGTGTTTATTCTTAATGTAAAACAGCAAATAACACGTGATGTAAAAACATTTACCTAGATCAGTATATTTCACAATAATATCTATCTTTTGTAAATGTCAAATTGCTATATAAACCTGCAATATGTCATTAAAGCAGTGGACATAATTGATGAGACATTATTTGTCTGTGTTTCATTGATTCATGCCACCCAAGGCCGAGCCAAGAGAATAAAGAGATAGAGGTGGATAAAAGGTGGTGATCCCGGGTCCAGGGTTTTTCCTAGCAGTTGAGAAATCCTGCTAGCTAACAGTAAAATAAATGTGTATGTGTATAGAAGGACTCCATGTAATCTGTGTCTGTCTGATCTAAGCCGTATGTGCTAGATTAGAGAGAGGGAAACACAGGAAAACTTAGATATAACTTTAAGAGCAACTATCAGTGGTAACATACCGGTAATTCAAAGTAGTAAATTCACAACCATTGCCTTTCCATCTTTGTGATAAATCATATTATTTTTATTTAGATTATTTTGATTAAATGTATTCTTCACTAATGTTTGATGTTATCTATATATTAAACTTATGCCACTTACTAAATTAGTGTGATCAAACCATCACCTCATGGTTGCAGTTCCCTGCAGTCACTACTGTATACTAGTGTGATATTTTTAATAATATTACACATTTTTCTTAATGGTTTAATGTATGTGCCTTTTCATACAATTATTTATGAAAGGCACTTTTAACATATATCATAATCTTATAGATAACGCAATATCCTGCATCCACTATTTTTTCCACAAGTAATAACTGCAAAACTATATAATTCAAAAGTGTGCCTTTTTGGAAATTTGTGATCTATTAACAGTGTATATTGCTACATGATCCCCTCATGATTGCAGTGCTTTGCAGCCACTACTTCTACCAATGCTAATTACTGTTATGTATGCAAGTTCTTACTATTACTTAGCTGTCCCATACCTCATGGATGCCAGTTCTTACTATTACTTAGTTGTCCAATATCTCATGTATGCCAGTTATTACTATTACTTAGTTGTCCAATATCTCATGTATGCTAGTTGTTACTATTACTTAGTTGTCCAATACCTCATGGATGCCAGTTCATTCTTACTATTACTAAGTTGTCCAATATCTCATGTATGCCAGTTCATTCTTACTATTACTTAGTTGTCCAATACCTAATGGATGACAGTTTGTTCCTACTATTACTTAGTTGTCCAATATCTCATGTATGCTAGTTGTTACTATTACTTAGTTGTCCAATACCTCATGGATGCTAGTTCTTACTATTGCTTAGTTGTCTAGTATCTCATGAAAACCAGTTCATTCTTACTATTACTTAGTTGTCCTATACCTTGTGAATGTCAGCTCATTCAAACTATTACTTAGATGTCCAATAACTCATGAGTGCTGCTGGTACTGGGAAGCTACAGTTCATTGAGGGAACCATAAATGTACTGTGACATACTGAAGCAGAGAATGATCCCCTCCCTTCGAGACTGGGCCGCAGGGCAGTATTACAACATGATAACGACCCCAAACACACCTCCAAGACAACCACTGCCTTGCTAAAGAAGCTAAAGGTAAAGGTGATGGACTGGTCAAGCATGTCTCCAGACCTAAACCCTATTGAACATCTGTGGGGCATCCTCAAACGGAAGGTGGGGGAGTGCAAGGTCTCTAACATCCACCAGCTCTGTGATGTCATCATGGAGGAGTGAAAGAGGGCCCCAGTGGCAACCTGTGAAGCTCTGGTGAACTCCATGCCCATGAGGGTTAAGGCAGTGCTGGAAATTAATGGCAGCCACACAAAATATTGACACTTTGGGCCCAATTTGGACATTTCCACTTAGATAGATAGATAGATGATAGATAGATAGATAGTTGTCTGTGCTGTCTCTCTCTGTGCTATCTTTCTCTCTCTCTGCTCTCTCTGTGTGCTCTAACTGTCTGTGCCCTCTCTCTCTCTGTATGTACCCTCTCTCTCTCTGTCTGTGCCCTCTCTCTCTATGTCTGTGCCCTCTCTCTTTGCGTCCTCTATATCTCTGTCTGTGCCCTCTCTCCCTCTGTGCTCTCCTTCTCTCTCTCAATGCTCTTCATTTCTCTATGTGCCCTCCTTACTCTCTCGGTCACCTTCCTCTCTATATCTGTGCTCTCTCTCTATCTCTGTGCTCTTTATCTTTCTGTCTGTGCCCTCTCTCTCTCTGTCTGTGCCCTGTTTTTCACTGTGCCCTCTCTGTCTCTCTATGCGCACCCATGTGTCCCCGGGCAGCCATTGCGCATGCGTGCCCAAAACCATCATATTTATTTATACATACATATACTACATTTTTGTTGATTTCTAACCTTCCAGCTCAGGTAAAAGACTCAACTATGTTTTTTTTTTTTTAACCTCTCCTATATATACAGTTGTGCTAAAAAGTTTGCATACACTAGCAGAAATTGTGAAATTTGGGCATTTATTTAGAAAATATGACTGACCATGCAAAAAAAAAATCTTTTATTAAAGGATTGTGATCCTATGAAGCCATATATTATCACATAGTTGTTTGTCTCCTTATTAAATCATATTGAAAACAGAAATCACCCAAATGGCCCTGATCAAAAGTTTGCATACCCTTAGTTATTCATACTGTGTATTGCCCCCTTTAGCATCAATGACAGCATGCAGTCTTTTGTAATAGTTGTCTATGAGGCCCCTAATTCTTGCAGGTGGTATAACTGCCCATCAGTCTTGGCAAAATGCCTCCAGGTCATGCAAAGTCTTTGGTCGTCTTGCATGAACCGCACGTTTGAGATCTCCCCAGAGTGACTCGATGATATTAAGGTCAGGAGACTGTGATGGCCACTCCACAGCCTTCACCTTTTTCTGCTGTGACCACTGGAGGGTCAACTTGGCCTTGTGCTTAGGGTCATTGTCATGCTGGAAAGTCGAAGAGCGTCCCATGTGCAGCTTTTGTGCAGAAGAATGCACAGTATTTTCTGATAAAATGCTGCATTCATCTTGCCATCAATTTTCACAAAATTCTTCATGTCTTTAGAGCTCATTCCCCCCACAAGTATCAGTGAGCCACCACAATGCTTCACATCGGGGATAGTATTCTTTTAACTTTAGGCCTTGTTGACCCCTCTCCAAACATTATGGTTATGGTTGTGACCATAAAGCTCTATTTTGGTTTGTGAGGCGTGTCAAGGTGTTGTCGGGCATATTGTAACTGGGCTTTTTTGTGGCATTGGCACAGTAAAGGCTTCTTTCTGGCATCTCGACCATGCAGTTCATTTTTGTTCAAGTATCGTTGCATTGTGCCCCTTGAAACAACCACACCGTCTTTTTCCAGAGCAGCCTGTGTTTCTCCTGAGGGGTTTTCTTTGTATGAAATCTTTCTTGGTCTACCTGACCTTGGCTTGGTATCAAGAGATTCCCGAATGTCCCACTTATTAATAAGTGATTGAACAGTACTGACGGGCATTTTCAAGGCTTTGGATATCTTTGTATATCCTTTTCCATCTTTATGAAGTTCCATTACCTTGTTAACAAGGTCTTTTGACAGTTCTTTTCTGCTCTCCATGGCTCAATATCCAGCCTGCTCAGTGCATCCATGTGAGAGCTAACAAACTCATTGACTATTTATACAAAGACACTATTTGCAATTTAAAAAGCCACAGGTGTGGAAAATGAACCTTTAATTACCATTTTAACCTGGGTGTGTGTCAACGTGTGTGTCTGTAACAAGGCCAAACATTTAAGGGTATGTAAACTTTTTATCAGGGCAATTTGGGTGATTTCTGTTATCATTATGATTTAAAAAGGAGAAAAACAACTACGTGATAATAAATAGCTTCATATGATCACTATCCTTTTAAAAAAGACATTATTTTGCATGATCAATCATATTTTCAGAATAAATGCCTAAGTTTCACAATTTCTGCCAGGGTATGCAAACTTTTGAGCACAACTGTAATATATATATATATATATATATATATATATATATATATATATATATATATATCACATATAATAGCTGTCAAATTACGAATCGTCGTCACGCTTTGCGAGCCGTTTGGTCCGCAAATGCGGACCCTCGCAAAGCGAGAGGTCGCATTTGTGGAAGGTGGAGGCTCTAATGTCAGCTGCAATGAGATGAAGGCTCATTGCAGGCCACAAATGCAGACCCTCGCGAAGTGAGGGGCCTCATTTGCGGAGGTGGAGGCTCCACGGCGCCTCACAATCGGTTACAAACACACACACAAGCGCTAAAATACGAACCGCGGCTCTTACAACGCAACATTTACAGACTGAGCCAAAAAAAATACGAGATGCGGGAACTTACGAACTCGCAAAATTACGACCTTAACGGCTGAACCGCACGCACGTGAAAACATTAAAAACACAATAAATACACACAAAAAAAAAAAAAAGCTTACTCACAGCAAGGGGTGGGGGGCACCCAGGACCTCTGCAAGTGAAGTTACACCTCAAATTAAGTCCAAATTCCTGAGTTTTAACACTCGAAAACCCCCTAAGCAAAGGAGAAAAAATAGCCGCCGAAAAAAACGAAAACGAGGCTATACGACCCCCAAAGCCGCAAAACAACACCAAGCACAGACGGATTTTCAAAAAAGCTGTACGAGGTAAAGATACACTTTTAGCAAGGACGCTAAATCATCCACGCACGCGTACCACATACACATTCGCCGCCATTTTACAACACTAACTTACACAACGCGGAAGTACACAGCTACACTAATGGCTTTCCCTCTCACACGCAGCCTATTTACACTACACACTGCACACATTTCTAACACTTACACCTCAGCTCCACAACACTGCAAACCTACATTGTATGCTGCAGGAACATCAAAACAGATTGTCAGCTCTTCAGCACAATGCTTCCTTCATATATTACTTAGAAATAGGTCAAGTATATTACTTTATTAATTTATTCAAAAATACATATACACAAAAAAAAAAAACGTATTGCAATAAACACAAAAGACATTCAACTATCACAATAAATGTCAACGCTGCTCATACCACACAAACTACACCAGGGGACAGCCTTTGCAATAAGCGCAAAAAGCAGATCAGCACTGACCTTACAATGACAGCAAAAGCCCCTCTAATAAAAAAAAAATCAGGCGCTCAGCGCAAGCCCTGCAATGAGCGCCGAAGGTCCTCAGTGTAAAAAACGGCATTCCTTTTCTTACAATTTCATGCCCGTCATTTTTTGACGGGCAATTCACTAGTATATATATGTATATATATATAGCATAATTTTGATATCTGGCACTTTATACCCTGGTTAAGCATGGCAGAGCTAGTGCATGGAGGGCCCTGGTGCAAAAAAGGCCAATTCCCAGCCACCCTCCAGCATCAACTCACACAGTTGTATATATATATATATATATATATATATATATATATATATATATATATATATATATATATATATATATATATATATATATATATATATATATATATATATGTATATAGTGAGGTAGCTGTGAATGTCCAGTAATCCAGTTGAATAATCAGAGTATTGCAGTGAATAGTGATACCTTTTTTTTTTTTAAATGTTGACTCCAAATAGACATATTATTGTTTACTATCCATTATTAACCCTTCTAAAAGCTTCCCAACTACAGAAATGTGGCTTACAGGTATATAATTCCCCGGATTTGTCTTGCTCCCTTCTTAAGTATAGGTATCACCTCTGCTTTTTTCCAGTCAACTGGTAGTGACCTAGTGTTGAGTGAATCTTCCAAAAACCAATTTGGTTTGGCTATTACAGAGCCCAGTTCCCTCAGTACCCTTGGATGTATTCCATCAGGACCCGGGGCTTTATTAACATTTATTTTTTCCAACAACTTTTTGATTTCTTCCTGTGTTAACCAGTTATTTGGTGAAGATAGTGTAGCCCCATTATGTTGCAGTGTCCCAACCACTGGTACCTCCCTTGTGTATACCGAAGAAAAGAACCTATTTAGTAGAGATGTTGCGAATAGTTCGCCGGCGGACTGTTCCAGGCGCACATAGCATGTTCGCGTTCGCGGCGAACCGCGAACATATGCGATGTTTGACCCGCCCCCAATACTTTATCATTGAGCAAACTTTGACCCTGCATGTCACAGTCAGCAGACACATTCCAGCCAATCAGCAGCATACACTCCCTTCCAGAGCCTTCCATCTGAAGTACAGCAGCCATTTTGGAATCATAACTAACTTGTAGTCTTACTGAGAGGAGGGAGAGTGTAGGTGATGCTGATTGAATAGGGAAATCAATAGCTAGGCAAGTTTATTCAGTGTCCAGTGCAGTGCTGAAGGACTCATCAGATCTCTGCTGTAAACACAGCACCCCAAAAAGCCCTTTTCAGGGCTATAACATCATTTTTTTTCTTTGTATTTTTCTCTGTAATCTAACTTCATTTGCCTGTCTCCCTGCTAGCCCCTGCTAGCAAGTGTGTGTGTCAGGCTCACAGCTTATACTGTGTGTGCACAACGCATACAATATAATATTGTTTACTAGTTGTCTACTTTTAAAAAACCAAAACTTTTATTTTGTTAAATCTTAGTTCATTTGCCTGTACGCTAGCCAGTGTGTGTGTCAGGCTTACAAGTACTGTGCCAAGTTCAACCAATCCAATCTATTTGGGGTACCAGCAGTCCACATTTAAAAAACCAATAATTTTATTTTCTTAAATCTAAGTGCATTTGCCTGACCGCTAGCCAGTGTGTGTGTCAGGCTTACAAATACTGTGCCAAGTTCAACCAATTCAATCTATTTGGGGTACCAACAGTCCACATTTCTAAAAACAAAAAAATGATTTTCTTAAATCTAAGTGCATTTGCCTGACCGCCAATCAAAGTTAATTTTCCTGACCGCTCGCCAGTGTGTGTGTCAGGCTTACAAGTACTGTGCCAAGTTCAACCAATCCAATCTATTTGGGGTACCAACAGTCCACATTTAAAAAAACAATAATTTTATTTTCTTAAATCTAAGTGCATTTGCCTGACCGCCAATCAAAGTTCATTTGCCTGACCGCTAGCCAGTGTGTGTGTCAGGCTTACAAGTACTGTGCCAAGTTCAACCAATCCAATCTATTTTGGGGTACCAACAGTCCACGGTTAAAAACACAATAATTGTATTTTCTTAAATCTAAGTGCATTTGCCTGACCGCCAATCAAAGTTCATTTGCCTGACCGCTAGCCAGTGTGTGTGTCAGGCTTACAAGTACTGTGCCAAGTTCAACCAATCCAATCTATTTGGGGTACCAACAGTCTACATTTAAAAAACCAATAATTTTATTTTCTTAAATCTAAGTGCATTTGCCTGACCGCCAATCAAAGTTCATTTGCCTGACCGCTAGCCAGTGTGTGTGTGTCAGGCTTACAAGTACTGTGCCAAGTTCAACCAATCCAATCTATTTGGGGTACCAACAGTCTACATTTAAAAAAACAATAATTTTATTTTCTTAAATCTAAGTGCATTTGCCTGACCGCCAATCAAAGTTCATTTGCCTGACCGCTAGCCAGTGTGTGTGTGTCAGGCTTACAAGTACTGTGCCAAGTTCAACCAATCCAATCTATTTGGGGTACCAGCAGTCCACATTTAAAAAAACAATAATTTTATTTTCTTAAATCTAAGTGCATTTGCCTGACCGCCAATCAAAGTTCATTTGCCTGACCGCTAGCCAGTGTGTGTGTCAGGCTTACAAGTACTGTGCCAAGTTCAACCAATCCAATCTATTTTGGGGTACCAACAGTCCACGGTTAAAAACACAATAATTTTATTTTCTTAAATCTAAGTGCATTTGCCTGACCGCCAATCAAAGTTCATTTGCCTGACCGCTAGCCAGTGTGTGTGTCAGGCTTACAAGTACTGTGCCAGAGAGCATGTTGTGTGCATGCTTGAGCTCCAAACAAAAGGCTTTTTAGGGTCTTAGTCCCTCAAATACAAGTTTTATTTTAACACCTTTCTGTTTATAAGCACTTTGTGCACGGTGTTGTTCATTTTTGGGAGTTTTTGTGGTATTTTTCTTAGTTTAATTTAAGTTTTAGTTTTCTGGGAGCCAGGCTCAGCTCTTTATCCCAGGAGAGTGAGCTGTCTCCTGGATACTTTGCCACACCCCTCCCTTAGCACTACACCTGCACTCCTGGAACTTTTTTACTTTGACTTTTTTTAAAAGTTTTTCAGGTTTTGTTAAAGTTTTGTTTGTTTGGTGTTGGGTTTTATGTTTTGGGGGAGAGAAGACAAGTAACATCTTTGTAGGCAGTGGGGGGGGAAACAATTTGAAGTTTTGTTTAAAAGGCTTTTTTAACATCTGACACAGAGACACAGAGGGGTTAAAAAGCCTCTGTGTTCTCTGTGTTGTTGCAATTAGTAACACCTTGCAACAGGCCATTAACCCTTCCACTGCCAAACATCATCTCTCTCTCTCCCTTAGTTTTTGTCTCCCTTAGTTTTGTCTTTTTGCTTCTTTTTCACACTTTTATATTTAAAAAAAAAAAAAGAAAACAGTAGAAAATCATAAAACAAAAAATAAAAATAAATAAAACAAATAAACTAAAAAAAAAAATGGGTCTAAACATGAGGGATAAGACCATTAAGAAGCCTCAGGGGTCAAAAGGGGGAATAATGGCCCCTGAAAATCCTAGCTGCAGCACTGCACAGCATAGGCCCCAGGCAGATAAGGCAGCCCCAGCTCCTGGTGGTTCTGCCAGCAGACCTACCCCTGTGGCTAATACCTGGTCACAGGTGGTTTCTGCTGGCCCCAGTAATACCACCGCTGGGGCTGAGGGGCAGATCACCAGGAAGCATGGGGTTAAATGTCAGATGTCTGGGGTCTACAGCATTGATATCTATCTGCGTGCTGCAGCTAATGTCATCAGCCCCTCTGTTATAGTAGCAGCCAGCAAAATGTACGGGAAAGCAGTTTTTTTTACCCGTACTCTGGCTGCTGCACACATTCTTATACAGAGAGGCATCACAGTGGGGGGATTATATGTCCCAATAGAACCCCTGGAAGGGTTGGGCACAAAAGTAACACTCTCTAATGTGCCCCCCTTCCTACCAGACTCACTCCTGCGCCCCCACCTGCTAACCCTAGGGGAAGTAAAAACACCATTTATAAAAATTCCCCTGGGGTGCAGAGAGAGAGCACTTCGTCATGTGCTCTCTTTCAAGAGGCAGGTACAAATGTGCCTGCCTCAGGGCGCAGAAAACATAGAGGGGTCTTTTGGGGTTCCATTTGAGGGGGTGCTGTACAGGATTTTTTACAGCACTACGGAGGTGCAGTGCTATCATTGCAAAGGGTTGGGGCATACACGTAGGAATTGTCCTAATGTAAAGCATCATACCCCAGCCCCAGCAAATGGCACCTCCGTCAGTACGGCACCCATCCCCGCTGAGCCCATAACAGCGGGGACCTCAAGGGTCATAGCCCCCCCACAGAGCTCAGGCAAGGAGGCCGTTCCTCAAGCCACCACCACGGCCTCCAAACCCCCTTCTTCCCCAAAAAAGCCATCTGTGTCTGTGGTCTCCAGCAAGACTGCAGACACGGGGAAAAAGGGGAAGAATGTCACCGGTCCTCCCAGTGTCACAGCTGCATCTCCCAAGTCCCAATCTGCCCCCACCATAAGTACATCAGTTAGTGTGGGGGCACAGTGTAAGCAGAGGGATAATAAGCCCTCTGCAGGGGAGGCAGCTAGTGGCAGCTCCTCTTCCAGGAGTGACGTCCCCAGGAAGAGGAAGCATAAAACCAACAGGGAGGTTGCTGATAAGTGGGAAGTGCTCTATAGTGGAGCACCTCCCTCTAAAAGCAAGAAGAGGAACAAAACATCTCCTCCTCATCCGGTGACATTGTCTGGCCCAGTTATTAAGCTCAGCCAGCCGGTGCCAGACCACACATCTCTCTCTCCAGACCCTATAGGGGTTAATGTGGAAAAGGGTCTGGAGGAAAAGCAGGGGCAAGAGGGTCTCCCAAGTGAGGCAGGGGTAGACAAGAAAGATCAGGTTCTGCCTCTGGCCTTTGAGGGGGGACCCAACAAAGCCCCTGCTGAATGGGTAGTCAGTGTCCCTGAGGTGCTGAGCTTCAAGGGCACCAGTCAGTCTCCTCCTCCAGTGTCACTCTCTAGTGACGTACCTCGGGCTTTGTTAGAGCCCCAGGCCGAGTCACTACTGGAGGGGGGGAATATAGGCATGACCCCCATTCAGGACCCCATGGATTTGTCTGTCAGGGGGGATGTGGCACAAGGGGAAGTGGAAATGGGGGAGGGTGATAAAACAGGTTTTCCTGTTAACATCATGGGAGAGCCTGTTTACCCTCCTCAGCCGTCCACTGACCCTAACATCGGTGACATCCAAGCTGAGCAAGCAGCGGTGGAACTGGCAGAGGAGGCATATAAAGCCTCCAAGGCTTCCATTAAGGAAGCCATGCCAGCCACTGCTGTCCAGCCAGCTACCCCTGAATGCACTCCTGAAGCTACAGGGGTGCAGCAGCAATCCAAGGGTCTATTATTTACCTTGAAGGGTGCTAAAGGGACTCCTTCTGTATCATCTAAGAGGGGGTCCCTGAGAATAAAGCTGAGGAAACTGACTCCAGCCGGGGAGGATGGAGTAAAAGCCCTCAGCCAAGAGGAGCCCAGGGGTGACCCACTAGAAGGAACATCAGATTCTGGGTGGGTTATCCCTGTCAAGGAAATAGATCTATTCCTTGAGAGCACCCTTCATGGACAAAAGAAAAGGAAGGTGCGGCTGGCCTTGGAGAGGTGGAAGAATATGTCGTTTATTCTCCACTCTCTCCAGCAATATCTAGTGGTCAGCACTAGGGCCAAGAATTCTGGGACTGCGGAGCATCTCCGCGTCCGGAAATTCTATAAAATGTGCGTGTCCTATCAGCAGTCTCAAGGGTCTGAGGAACGCACAATTCCTGACACGCAGTAATGGCTTTGCACATCAGCACGCTAAATACCAATGGCTGTCAAGACAGTTTCCGCAGGTTCCAGGTACTCTCCTATTTATATCAGGGAGGGTACTCTGTGAGCTTCCTGCAGGAAACTCACACCACTCCAGAGGCTGAGGCCTCGTGGCAACTGGAGTGGAGAGGCAGGGTCTTCTTCAGCCACTTCACATCGGCGTCATGTGGAGTGGTGACCCTGTTCTCAGAGTCTTTTCAGCCAGAGCTGCTGCTTGTGAAAGCTGTTATCCCAGGCCGTCTAATCCACCTCCGGGTCCGAGAGCAGGGTAGCATCATTAACCTAGTTAATATATATGCCCCTGCTGGAGGGCTCGAGAGAGTGAGGTTCCTCGCCAGACTGTCCCAGTTTTTGGAGACGGTTGACGCAGATGAGTGTTTGGTACTCTGGGGTGATTTCAACTGCACCCTCGACGCTCTGGACCGGAATAGTCCAGAGCCGTACCCGCCTTCTGCGTCAGCCCTGCGGGAGATCATCGCCCGCTTCTCCCTGGAGGACATCTGGCGAGAGCAGAACCCAGGGGCATCAGACGGTTTCACCTACGTCAGGGTGAGAGCCGGTCTGGTGTCCCACTCCCGGATCGACAGACTATATATATCTAGTCACTATATGTCACGAGTCGGTTCTTGTGCCATTAGGCTGGCTCCGTTCACAGACCACAACTGTGTGTCTGTGACAGTGGCGCTAACGCCAACAGCGCCACGAGCCGCCTATTGGCACTTCAACAATGCTTTGTTGAAGGACCAGGGGCTCGTGACATTGATCCGGGAGTTTTGGATGGACTGGAGGGGTTGCAAGGGGGACTTTGCCACGTTAAAACTGTGGTGGGACGTGGGCAAGGTTCATTTGCGACTTCTGTGTCAGGAATATACCAAGGGTGCGAGTGGGCAGCGCGAAGCTGAGTTGGAGTCACTCCGGGGGGAGGTACTCCATCTGGAGCAGAGGCTGTTCACTTGTAGGGACCAATCCCTGCAGAGCGAGTATGTAGAGAGGAAGGGTGTCCTCTGTGACCTGGAACGACACCAGGCCAAGGGGGCATACGTGCGCAGCCGCTTAGGTTTTCTCAAAGATCTAGACCGCGGCTCGCGCCTCTTCTACTCACTGGAGAAAAAGGGGGGTAACAGTAGGCACATCACCTGTCTTCTAGATGAAGACGGTGCCCCTCTTACAGATCCGGAGAGTATCCGGGATAGAGCCCGGAACTTTTATAAAGATCTTTACTCTCCGGATCCCATTTCTCCAGACGCCTGCAGGGTGCTATGGGAGGGGCTCCCCACAGTCAGTGAGGGTGTAAGAGAGCGGCTTGATATACCACTATCTTTTCAAGAGCTCTCTGAAGCCCTCCGTGCCATGTCCTGTGAGAAGTCTCCAGGACTGGACGGACTGACTGTAGAGTTTTTCCAATTTTTCTGGGAGACTCTGGGACCTGATTTCCATCTTGTCCTTGGGGAAGCCCTGGAGACCGGGGAGATGCCCCTGTCTTGTCGCAGGGCAGTACTTGCCCTGCTGCCCAAAAAGGGGGATCTCCGGCTTATTAAGAACTGGCGACCGGTCTCTCTGCTCAGCACGGACTACAAGATTGTAGCTAAAGCCATCTCGCTTAGACTTGGGTCTGTGCTGGCAGAATTGGTTCACCCTGACCAGTCCTATGCGATCCCGGGCCGGACTATCTTTGATAGTATCTTTCTGGTCCGGGATCTATTGCATTATTCTCGCAGGACTGGTCTGTCACTCGCCTTTCTCTCTTTAGATCAAGAGAAGGCGTTTGACAGGGTGGACCATGGTTACCTCATAGCCACTCTGCAAGCGTACGGCTTTGGCCCACAGTTTGTGGGCTTTATAAGAACGCTGTACGCCTCTGCAGAGTGTTTACTTAAAATCAATTGGTCCCTAACAGCACCTTTGGTATTTGGACGAGGGGTGCGTCAAGGATGTCCCTTGTCTGGACAGTTATATGCACTGGCCATTGAGCCTTTCCTCTGCCTACTGAGGAAAAGGCTCACAGGGCTGGTGCTAAAAGATCCAGACATGCGGATTGTCCTTTCAGCTTATGCTGACGATGTGCTCCTCGTGGCCCAGGATCCAGTTGATCTTGAGCTGGCAAAACAGTGCCAGGAGGTATATTCAGCTGCCTCCTCCGCTCAGATCAACTGGTCCAAATGCACAGGCCTTTTAGAGGGTAATTTACAGGTGGACTCTTTGCCTCCCACGTTTCGTGACATCACGTGGGAGGCAGATGTCATTAAATATCTGGGGGTCTACCTGTCCGCTGCGGACGCTTCCGTCCCGGACAACTGGAGGGAGTTAGAGGGCAGTGTCCTCTCTCGTCTGGGACGATGGAGGGGTCTAGCAAAAATGCTTTCCCTTAGGGGGCGGACTCTAGTGGTGAATCAGCTGGTGGCTTCTCAGATCTGGCACCGGCTGATTTGTCTGAGTCCGACCCCCGAGTTTGTCACCAATATCCAGAGGAATTTGTTAGATTTCCTCTGGATGGGAAGGCATTGGGTCTCTGCAGGGGTGGCAAGTCTGCCTTTGGTGGAGGGTGGACAGGGAGTAGTTTGTGTGTGCTCCCAGTTGTCCACCTTCCGCCTTCAGTACCTGCAGAGATACCTATATGCAGATCCCTCTCCGCAGTGGTGCGCACTGGCATCCAGCTTTTATCGCCAGTTGCGCAACCTGGGGTATGACCGGCAATTATTTCTGATCAGGCCCGAGGGGTTTGGGAGAGACCTCTCTGTGTTGCCGGCATACTACCAGGAAACCCTCAAGGCCTGGAGCATGGTCTCCGTGACCAGGCAGGGCGTGCCTTTGGGGGATGAAATATTCACGGAGCCCCTGCTATTTAATCCAGCAGTGGGGGCTCCAATGTTACAGTCCCCCAGTATCATCCGCCGCCTTAGTCATGCACGGATGACCCGAGTCGGGGATCTCTTGGAATACGGGCGTTCTGATTGGGTGTCACCCCAGGAGCTTGCGCTCCGTTTGGGATATGTGACGCCCAAAGTCTCAGGGCGCTTGCTCCAGGAGATTAGGGATGCCATCTCCCCCGACTCGCGCACCTTCCTTCGCGGGGCTTTGCAGGCCGGAGTGCCACATGCACCTTTCAACACCCCTGCTCCGGCTGTTTGCATTGGACACAAGCCCCGTGTTTCCTCTCAGGCTCCTCCTGTCCCCAACCTCTCGAAGTTGAGGGACATACCCTCGGCATGCTTTCGCGGCATGCCGAGAAAGAGCTTATATTCTCTCGTGCTCCATACAGTGCACTTCCTTGCCCTCGTGACCCGTCCCGATACCATCTGGAGGCGGGTCCTACCAGCTGACGAGGGCAAGAGGCCCCGGTGGAGGGAACTTTATTCTGATTTAGTTCCACGACCCACCGGGGACTTGAGTTGGAGAGTGCTCCATGGTGCACTGAGCACGGGAGAGTACTTAGCTAAATTCACGGACTCTCCCTCCACTTGTCCATTCTGTGGCAAGGGAGAGTCCGTGTATCATATTTATTTTAGTTGCGCCAGACTGCAGCCCCTCTTGTCACTCTTGAGGGGCCTCCTCCTGCAGTTCTGGCTGCATTTCTCCCCTCACATTTTTATTTTTGGGCGCCCAGTGTCCCGGGGCAATAAGGCCAGGGACCTCCTCGTCAACCTGCTCCTGGCATTAGCCAAATTGGCTATATATAAGTCCAGGAAGCAGTGTTTGATAGGGGGGGTTCCCTTGTCACCTGAGGCCATGTTCCGGGTGCTGGTGCGCTCCCGTATCCGGGCAGAGTACCACCTGGCTTTGTCCACTGGGGGAATGGATGAGTTTGTCTCCCAGTGGGCTTTAGATGGTGTGCTCTGCTCGGTATCCCCCCATCCGGTTTCTTTATCTCTCAACCTCCTAAAATGATTTTTCTTTAGTTTACAGAACAGTTTTTTCTCATGATTTTAAAATACACTGTGCCAAGTTCAACCAATCCAATCTAGTTGGGGTACCAGCAGTCCACATTTAAAAACCAATAATTTTATTTTCTTAAATCTAAGTGCATTTGCCTGACCGCCAATCAAAGTTCATTTGCCTGACCACTAGCCAGTGTGTGCATCAGGCTTACAAGTACTGTGCTAAGTTCAACCAATCCAATCTATTTGGGGTACCAACAGTCCACATTTAAAAAACCAATAATTTTATTTTCTTAAATCTAAGTGCATTTGCCTGACCACCAATCAAAGTTCATTTGCCTGACCGCTAGCCAGTGTGTGTGTCAGGCTTACAAGTACTGTGCCAGAGAGCATGTTGTGTGCATGCTTGAGCTCCAAACAAAAGGCTTTTTAGGGTCTTAGTCCCTCAAATACAAGTTTTATTTTAACACCTTTCTGTTTATAAGCACTTTGTGCACGGTGTTGTTCATTTTTGGGAGTTTTTGTGGTATTTTTCTTAGTTTAATTTAAGTTTTAGTTTTCTGGGAGCCAGGCTCAGCTCTTTATCCCAGGAGAGTGAGCTGTCTCCTGGATACTTTGCCACACCCCTCCCTTAGCACTTTCACTCCTGGAGCTTTTTTACTTTGACTTTTTTTCTTTTAAAAAAGTTTATTAGGTTTTGTTAAAGTTTTGTTTGTTTGGTGTTGGGTTTTATGTTTTGGGGGAGAGAAGACAAGTAACATTTTTTAGGCAGTGGGGGGGAAAACAATTAGAATTTTTTTGAAAAGGCTTTTTTTTTAACATCTGACACAGAGACACAGAGGGGTTAAAAAGCCTCTGTGTTCTCTGTGTTGTTGCAATTAGACACCTTGCAACAGGCCATTAACCCTTCCACTGCCAAGCATCACCTCTCTCTCTCCCTTAGTTTTGTCTCCCTTAGTTTTGTTTTTTTGTTTCTTTTTCACACTTTTATATTTTAAAAAAAAGGAAACAGTAAAAAATCATAAAACAAAAAATAAAAATAAATAAAACAAAGAAACAAACAAAAAAAAGGGTCTAAACATGAGGGATAAGACCACTAAGAAGCCTCAGGGGTCAAAAGGGGGAATAATGGCCCCTGAAAATCCTAGCTGCAGCACTGCACAGCATAGGCCCCAGGCAGATAAGGCAGCCCCAGCTCCTGGTGGTTCTGCCAGCAGACCTACCCCTGTGGCTAATACCTGGTCACAGGTGGTTTCTGCTGGCCCCAGTAATACCACCGCTGGGGCTGAGGGGCAGATCACTAGGAAGCATGGGGTTAAATGTCAGATGTCTGGGGTCTACAGCATTGATATCTATCTGCGTGCTGCAGCTAACGTAATCAGCCCCTCTGTTATAGTAGCAGCCAGCAAAATTTACGGGAAAGCAGTTTTCTTTACCCGTACGCTGGCTGCTGCTCACATTCTTGTACAGAGGGGCATCACAGTGGGGGGATTATATGTCCCAATAGAACCCCTGGAAGGGTTGGGCACAAAAGTAACACTCTCTAATGTGCCCCCCTTCCTACCAGACTCCCTCCTGCGCCCCCACCTGCTAACCCTAGGGGAAGTAAAAACACCATTTATTAAAATTCTCCTGGGGTGCAGAGAGAGAGCACTTCGTCATGTGCTCTCTTTCAAGAGGCAGGTACAAATGTGCCTGCCTCAGGGCGCAGAAAACATTGAGGGGTCTTTTGGGGTTCCATTTGAGGGGGTGCTGTACAGGATTTTTTACAGCACTACGGAGGTGCAGTGCTATCATTGCAAGGGGTTGGGGCATACACGTAGGAATTGTCTTAATGAAAAGCATCATGCCCCAGCCCCAGCAAATTGCACCTCCGTCAGTACAGCACCCATCCCCGCTGAGCCCATAACAGCGGGGACCTCAAGGGTCATAGCCCCCCCACAGAGCTCAGGCAAGGAGGCCGTTCCTCAAGCCACCACCACGGCCTCCAAACCCCCTTCTTCCCCAAAAAAGCCATCTGTGTCTGTGGTTTCCAGCAAGACTGCAGACACGGGGAAAAAGGGGAAGAATGTCACCGGTCCTCCCAGTGTCACAGCTGCATCTCCCAAGTCCCAATCTGCCCCCACCATAATTACATCAGTTAGTGTGGGGGCACAGTGTCAGCAGAGGGATAATAAGCCCTCTGCAGGGGAGGCAGCTAGTGGCAGCTCCTCTTCCAGGAGTGACGTCCCCAGGAAGAGGAAGCATAAAACCAACAGGGAGGTTGCTGATAAGTGGGAAGTGCTCTATAGTGGAGCACCTCCCTCTAAAAGCAAGAAGAGGAACAAAACATCTCCTCCTCACCCGGTGACATTGTCTGGCCCGGTTATTAAGCTCAGCCAGCCGGTGCCAGACCACACATCTCTCTCTCCAGACCCTATAGGGGTTAATGTGGAAAAGGGTCTGGAGGAAAAGCAGGGGCAAGAGGGTCTCCCAAGTGAGGCAGGGGTAGACAAGAAAGATCAGGTTCTGCCTCTGGCCTTTGAGGGGGGTCCCAACAAAGCCCCTGCTGAATGGGTAGTCAGTGTCCCTGAGGTGCTGAGCTTCAAGGGCACCAGTCAGTCTCCTCCTCCAGTGTCACTCTCTAGTGACGTACCTCGGGCTTTGTTAGAGCCCCAGGCCGAGTCACTACTGGAGGGGGGGAATATAGGCATGACCCCCATTCAGGACCCCATGGATTTGTCTGTCAGGGGGGATGTGGCACAAGGGGAAGTGGAAATGGGGGAGGGTGATAAAACAGGTTTTCCTGTTAACATCATGGGAGAGCCTGTCTACCCTCCTCAGCCGTCCACTGACCCTAACATCGGTGCCATCCAAGCTGAGCAAGCAGCGGTGGAACTGGCAGAGGAGGCATATAAAGCCTCCAAGGCTTCCATTAAGGAAGCCATGCCAGCCACTGCTGTCTAGCCAGCTACCCCTGAATGCACTCCTGAAGCTACAGGGGTGCAGCAGCAATCCAAGGGTCCATTATTTACCTTGAAGGGTGCTAAAGGGACTCCTTCTGTATCATCTAAGAGGGGGTCCCTGAGAATAAAGCTGAGGAAACTGACTCCAGCCGGGGAGGATGGAGTAAAAGCCCTCAGCCAAGAGGAGCCCAGGGGTGACCCACTAGAAGGAACATCAGATTTCTGGGTGGGTTTATCCCTGTCAAGGAAATAGATCTATTCCTTGAGAGCACCCTTCATGGACAAAAGAAAAGGAAGGTGCGGCTGGCCTTGGAGAGGTGGAAGAATATGTCGTTTATTCTCCACTCTCTCCAGCAATATCTAGTGGTCAGCACTAGGGCCAAGAATTCTGGGACTGCGGAGCATCTCCGCGTCCGGAAATTCTATAAAATGTGCGTGTCCTATCAGCAGTCTCAAGGGTCTGAGGAACGCACAATTCCTGACACGCAGTAATGGCTTTGCACATCAGCACGCTAAATACCAATGGCTGTCAAGACAGTTTCTGCAGGTTCCAGGTACTCTCCTATTTATATCAGGGAGGGTACTCTGTGAGCTTCCTGCAGGAAACTCACACCACTCCAGAGGCTGAGGCCTCGTGGCAACTGGAGTGGAGAGGCAGGGTCTTCTTCAGCCACTTCACATCGGCGTCATGTGGAGTGGTGACCCTGTTCTCAGAGTCTTTTCAGCCAGAGCTGCTGCTTGTGAAAGCTGTTATCCCAGGCCGTCTAATCCACCTCCGGGTCCGAGAGCAGGGTAGCATCATTAACCTAGTTAATATATATGCCCCTGCTGGAGGGCCCGAGAGAGTGAGGTTCCTCGCCAGACTGTCCCAGTTTTTGGAGACGGTTGACGCAGATGAGTGTTTGGTACTCGGGGGTGATTTCAACTGCACCCTCGACGCTCTGGACCGGAATAGTCCAGAGCCGTACCCGCCTTCTGCGTCAGCGCTGCGGGAGATCATCGCCCGCTTCTCCCTGGAGGACATCTGGCTAGAGCAGAACCCAGGGGCATCAGACGGTTTCACCTACGTCAGGGTGAGAGCCGGTCTGGTGTCCCACTCCCGGATCGACAGACTATATATATCTAGTCACTATATGTCACGAGTCGGTTCTTGTGCCATTAGGCTGGCTCCGTTCACAGACCACAACTGTGTGTCTGTGACAGTGGCGCTTACGCCAACAGCGCCACGAGCCGCCTATTGGCACTTCAACAATGCTTTGTTGAAGGACCAGGGGCTCGTGACATTGATCCGGGAGTTTTGGATGGACTGGAGGGGTTGCAAGGGGGACTTTGCCACGTTAAAACTGTGGTGGGACGTGGGCAAGGTTCATTTGCGACTTCTGTGTCAGGAATATACCAAGGGTGCGAGTGGGCAGCGCGAAGCTGAGTTGGAGTCACTCCGGGGTGAGGTACTCCATCTGGAGCAGAGGCTGTTCACTTGTAGGGACCAATCCCTGCAGAGCGAGTATGTAGAGAGGAAGGGTGTCCTCTGTGACCTGGAACGACACCAGGCCAAGGGGGCATACGTGCGCAGCCGCTTAGGTTTTCTCAAAGATCTAGACCGCGGCTCGCCCCTCTTCTACTCACTGGAGAAAAAGGGGGGTAACAGTAGGCACATCACCTGTCTTCTAGATGAAGACGGTGCCCCCCTTACAGATCCGGAGAGTATCCGGGATAGAGCCAGGAACTTTTATAAAGATCTTTACTCTCCGGATCCCATTTCTCCAGACGCCTGCAGGGGTGCTATGGGAGGGGCTCCCCACAGTCAGTGAGGGTGTAAGAGAGCGGCTTGATATACCACTATCTTTTCAAGAGCTCTCTGAAGCCCTCCGTGCCATGTCCTGGGAAAAGTCTCCAGGACTGGACGGACTGACTGTAGAGTTTTTCCAATTTTTCTGGGAGACTCTGGGACCTGATTTCCATCTGGTCCTTGGGGAAGCCCTGGAGACCGGGGAGATGCCCCTGTCTTGTCGCAGGGCAGTACTTGCCCTGCTGCCCAAAAAGGGGGATCTCCGGCTTATTAAGAACTGGCGACCGGTCTCTCTGCTCAGCACGGACTACAAGATTGTAGCTAAAGCCATCTCGCTTAGACTTGGGTCTGTGCTGGCAGAATTGGTTCACCCTGACCAGTCCTATGCGATCCCGGGCCGGACTATCTTTGATAGTATCTTTCTGGTCCGGGATCTATTGCATTATTCTCGCAGGACTGGTCTGTCACTCGCCTTTCTCTCTTTAGATCAAGAGAAGGCGTTTGACAGGGTGGACCATGGTTACCTCATAGCCACTCTGCAAGCGTACGGCTTTGGCCCACAGTTTGTGGGCTTTATAAGAACGCTGTACGCCTCTGCAGAGTGTTTACTTAAAATCAATTGGTCCCTAACAGCACCTTTGGTATTTGGACGAGGGGTGCGTCAAGGATGTCCCTTGTCTGGACAGTTAT
>CM050172.1:15692665-15742665 GCA_027410445.1 Discoglossus pictus
ATCGCCTTAAGTACAGATATCGACACTATGAGGAGCGATGAACCCCTTGACTACTGGGTGTGCACACTTGCCCTGTGGCCTGAGCTATCCCAATTTGCCATAGAACTTCTGTCCTGCCCCGCTTCAAGTGTCCTGTCAGAAAGGACCTTCAGTACAGCAGGAGGTTTTGTCATGGATAAGAGAAGTCGCCTAGGTCAAAAAAGTCTAGATTACCTCACCTTTATTAAGATGAATGAGGGATGGATCCCGAAGGGACTGACAGTGGGCGATACATTCGATTAAAAAAGACCTGATAGATGAGCTGGCTTGAGCTAATAATGGTCCACACGCTGCTGTATTTTATCCCTGAATGCCGGATGACTTGCGTGACTTATCCGCCACCAACTAGGGTTCAAGACGCAATGTTTTAGGGCACTTTCTGTCTGGCAAACTAACATCAATTTTTCTGGTTGCTGTAACAATAGCTAATTTTTGCATTTAAATTTTTTTATTGTCAGAAGGCGTACAGCATGTAATGAAAAATAAAGCATTTTTGATCAGTCTTGCATAACAGTTGTGCAAAAATACATATTTACAATAAAGACATTTTGTGAAAGTTAGCTGGCTATTCCTTCTTATTTTTACTTTTTAGGTTAATAATTTTTCCTTTTTTTTTACTGTGATTGCAATTTAAGAGATACCTAAAACATGGTAAAACAGACAATAGTAAAGAGTACATCTGCAGGAAACACCAAAGTCCTATTAGCTATCATTCCTCCAGCAGTATTAGCTTATTATTTACAATATCTAACCTGGGCAATCACCCTAGGGTTACCCTAGGGCAGGCTTCAGTAAGCGACCTCTCCTTTCCTGGGATGATTTTGCCGCTGGTTGCTTCTGAAGGGTCTCCAGGGCTCCCCCACTCCGGTCCTTCCCCCAGTGTCGCTTCAACCAGTAACAAATGTTTTATATTTGTAAAGCGACCCAATGATCCCCCTTGATAGAGGTTTATCTTTACAAATTTTGGAGAACCAATTTAAGACCGGTGTCCCCTGTTTCTGGGTCAGGGAGTGTGTGAAATGCCTCAGCCTACAGTAATTGTAATGTTCTGACAGCGGTAGCTCATGCTTGTCCCTCAGTTCCTCATAGGTGAGCATCTGGCCGTTTACTCACCAGTCTCCCAGTCTATCTAGTTTCCTTGACCTCCACCAGTGTTGTGATGTTGTGCTCATGTGTTTCGGGGCCTGAGGGTGGTCAAGAATTGGGGTCATTTGGGTGGATCCAGGGAACAAACCCGTGTGTTTCTTGGCCCATTTCCAGTATGATAGTGAGTGTCTGATTAGGGGTTTGGCGAGTTTTTAAGGCTCTGAGGCAATTCTGATAGCCAAGCCACCTTGTCCCAGGTTAAGGGCCTTAAAGTGTGGTTCTCTAAATACACCCAGGCTGGTTGATGCCCTATAGAATGTGCTATTGGGAGGAAAGATAGGTGACGGAACAGGTATTAAACTGATAGGAATGAATAGTACAACTTAATACACCACTCCTATCTGGTGGCACCTTAGATTGCACGTGCAGTGCCCCAAATTCGAAGTAGGAGGTCCGACCGAGCATTTTTTCCATCTCCCTGTTCCAAAAATCCATGCCATATACACATCCCCTGATAGGTAACGTAACAGGTATTAAACTGATAGGAATGAGTAGTACAACTTTGTAACGGAGCTGGAACACGCAGTCCAATATCTCCGCTGGTATACGGTAAAATACCTAAGAGGCACTACAGTTTCACCATTCCCGACCTCCCATATTGGACGACACACAATTTGGGAGTCAAATGAATACTGACTTTATTTTGTTATGTGCAGAAATATTTATACCCATCTCTTCCCACAGGCAATACACATGCCCATATTTGGCCACACAATACGCATAAAGAGAACAATAGGTGGGTCACACCTCCCCGAGGCTCCCTGGCAACTTTGATACAATCAGACATTGATTCAATTACACTTCTTTGTTTTTATCTGAGAATGAAAACACTGTATACAATAGACTTCCTTTATCTTATGCGGAGTCTCTGTAACAGGATTATCTCCCATGCCAAGTAGCTGCAAATGTCTGGGACAATATTCTGCAGAGTATAAACCAACATACATGCAGTATAATAGTAGGATCATATTTTAACCATAATAATCATAAAACAGGGTAAAACAGTGAGGGGTTCCGTTACACACCTCCCCCGTGACCATAAGCCGGCATACACGGTCTGATCCCAACGGATCTGCTTGGGGATGTCTGGAGGAGTGCTCACAGATCATTTCTCGAGTTCTGTCTGTCTGGACAACCCGTCGGCCTTACCATTTTGTTTCCCTGGGCGATACTGGATGGTGAAATCAAATGGTTGTAGTGCCAAGCTCCATCTCAGTAGTCTAGCGTTGTCCCCTGACACCCGGTTTAGCCACACCAACGGGTTGTGATCTGTGAGCAAGGCAAATTGTTGGCCATATAAGTAGGGCTGTAGTTTCTTGAGGGCCCACACCACCGCCAGGCATTCCTTTTCGATGGCGGCATAGATTACTTCCCTGGGTTGTAGTTTCCGACTTAAGTAAGCGACTGGATGCTCGCCGCCATCGGCCCCAACTTGGCTCAGCACTGCTCCCAATCCAAACATAGAAGCGTCTGTATGAACGAGAAAGCGTTTAGTTGGATCGGGAGCGGCCAGTACAGGGGCATGAATTAGGGCAGATTTCAGTTCTTGGAATGCCTTCTCACACTCTGGGCTCCAGGTCACTACTTTGGGTAAGTTCTTTTTGGTGAGGTCAGTAAGGGGCTTGGCTAGGGCACTATAATCAGGTACAAATTTACGGTAATACCCGGCGGTCCCTAGAAAAGCTAAAACCTGAGTTTTCGTGTGAGGGGTTGGCCACTTAGGTACGGCCTCTATCTTAGCGGGTTCTCTCTTTTGCCGCCCACTACCCACCCTGTGGCCTAAGTACTGCACTTCGGCCATCGCTACGTGGCACTTGCTGGGTTTTAACGTGAGACCTGCCTCCCTGATGCGGTCGAGGATGGCTCCTA
Organism: Discoglossus pictus; assembly: GCA_027410445.1. Taxonomy (NCBI): domain Eukaryota; kingdom Metazoa; phylum Chordata; class Amphibia; order Anura; family Alytidae; genus Discoglossus; species Discoglossus pictus. Next base: position 15,695,720 of record CM050172.1, read on the forward strand.
TATGGGTCAAGTGCTCGTCCCAGGAGTTGCTAAATATTGCTATGTCATCTAAATAGGCGCAAGCATACTCCTGGGATCCGTCCAGTAACCGGTCCACCATCCGCTGAAACGTAGCCGGCGCATTCTTCATCCCGAATGGCATCACCTTGAATTGGTATAGCCCAAACGGGGTGACGAATGCGGACTTTGGGATGGCATCCTCGGCTAGTGGGATCTGCCAGTACCCTTTGCACAAGTCTATTGTGGTGAGGTACTGGCCCCTGGCCATTTTATCTAATAGCTCATCGATTCGGGGCATGGGATAGGCATCTGAAAATGTTTTATCATTAAGTTTCCGGTAGTCGACGCAGAAGCGGGTGGTTCCGTCCGGCTTCGGTACCAGCACTACCGGAGAGGCCCATGGGCTATCTGAGTGTTCTATCACTCCTAGTTGTAACATTTCGTCAATCTCCTTCTGCATATGATCTTTTACGGATTCGGGTATGCGGTAGGGGGTTTGTTGAAGAGGGTGTTGCCCTGGGGTTTCTACCCTGTGGGTAGCCAGCGGGGTATACCCGGGCTGGTTGGAGAATGTATCCCCTTTTTCCCGGATCAGCTCTAGTATTTGAGCTTGCTCTCTAGTGCTCAGCCTGTCTCCTAGCTGTACTTCCCCTAATTCTGTGTTGGCCCCCCCCTTGGGCTAATAGGTCTGGTAGGGGTAGATTATTCGGGTCCTCAGCGGCCGAGGCACATATGGCAGTTACTTCTTCGGTCCGCTCGTGATAGGGTTTCAGCATGTTAACGTGGAGCATGCGTCTACCGCCTGCTCCTGTACATGGGGCAATTATATAGGTGGTGTCACATACCTGTTCCACCACCTTATAAGGGCCTTGCCAGGAGGCCTGCAGTTTGTCATTTTGAACTGGCTTCAAGATTAACACCGTTTGTCCTATTTGAAAACTGCGGTCTCTGGCTCCCTTATCGTACCATCTGCGCTGTCGTTGCTGGGCCGCCTGGAGATTAGACCGTACCGTCTGCATTAGGGTCTCCAAGCGTTCCCTGAACTCTAGTACATATGGGACGATAGGGGTACCGTTACTGGTGACCGTTCCCTCCCAGTGTTCCCTAATGAGGTCTAAGGGACCCCGCACTCTCCTTCCGAATAGTAATTCGAATGGCGAGAACCCCGTGGACTCCTGGGGTACCTCTCGGTACGCGAAGAGCAGATGGGGAAGAAACCTTTCCCAGTTCTTCTGGGTATCCATGAAGGTACGGAGCATTTGCTTTAATGTTCCGTTGAACCGTTCACAGAGCCCATTGGACTGGGGGTGATACGCTGAGTTTACAATAGGTTTCACCCCACATGTTCTCCATAACTGATGAGTGACTTTGGCCGTGAATTGGGTACCCCGATCTGAGATAATCTCTTTGGGGAACCCCATTCTGGAGAATATCCGGATTAGGGCATCTACTATAGTCTCCGCATGGATATTGGTTAGGGCTATGGCCTCTGGGTATCGGGTGGCATAGTCTACTACGGTTAGTATATACTTCTTCCCTGACGGGCTGGGTTTTGCTAGGGGTCCGATTATATCTACTGCCACTCTGCTGAAGGGCTCATCTATTATGGGTAGGGAGTGCATTTTTGCCTTGTACCGGTCCCCTCTCTTCCCTACTCTCTGGAAGGTGTCACAAGTTTGGCAATACTGCCGAATATCTTTGGAGACCCCTGGCCAAAAGAAGTTTTGGGTCAAACGATGCTTCGTCCTACTGACGCCTAGATGTCCTGATAAAGGGATGTCATGGGCAATACGTAGTAATTCTTGCCTGTACTTTCGGGGCACGACTAATTGTGTGAGGGTCATGGGTACAGATCCTGCTACTACCTTCTCAGTATATCTATACAATAATCCTTTCTCCCAAGCATATCTTTCCCCCTCGAACCCTGCCTGATTCTGTGTAACCCTATCCCGGTATACCTGCAGGGACGGGTCAGTGACTACTTCAGTACCAAACTCTAAGGGGGGAGCCCAGGGGATGAAAGGTGGGTCAGTACTATTACTTACCGGAGCCTCAGAGTGTTCAGAAGATGCGGTGGTGCGGGCCTGCTGCCGTGTTACCACGGGTAGCGCTTCCTGCGCGGGGTGCAGAGAAACAAAAGCGGAGGTCAGCTCCCCCAAGTCGTTACCCAGGATGACATCAGCTGGTAAGTCCTGCATGAGGCCCACTTCCACATTCCCCGCTCCCCAATCCAAATGTACTTTAGCAGTGGGAATTTTGTAAATCGCCCCCCCTGCCACCCGGACTGCCACATATTCTCCAGTGAGCTGGTGCTTGGGGACTAGGTGATTGCGAACCAGGGTTATGGTGGCCCCAGACCCTGAAGGCATTTTCCCTCTACGTGTACCCCTTGGCGATGTCCCTGTCGGTTGTCTGCAGCTGCTTGTACTGGGTTAACCTCGTGGAGGGTGCCCAAAGATTCTTCATTAGACTGGTTGTCGAGGCTCACTCTGGTAGCAGTGTACTGCTGCCCGGTTTGCAGGGGAATTGGTTGGAGTATTCCACGTGGAGCGGTTTCTGTTTCTGGGATAGTCTCTTTGCATGCGGCCCTGCTGGTTACACGTGTGGCACCTGATGAAAGATCGGGCATTGTTGTACCGTGGAGGGGTTTGGTAGTTCCCACCACCCGGACGCAGTGCTGGGGTGGGGTTAACGGTGGGAGGTCGGTTAGCAGCTCCCAAGATGGACCGTGCCTGTGCCTGCTGTGCCCTCCTGGCATCTTGGTACTCATCTGCCCACCTGGCGGCTTCAGTTAAGATGCGCGGTTTCCGAACTCTCAGCCAGTTTTGTAAATCCGGGGTTAACCCCTGGAAGAATTGCTCCAGTAGCAGTAATTGTAGCATGTCCTCCACTGTGGTTGCTTGTGTGGCTTGTACCCAACCTTTGCCCACCCTAGTTAAGCGGTGCGCCCACTCCATGTAAGTATCTTTCTCCGTCTTTCGGCTTTCTCGGAACCGCTGCCGGTATGCCTCCGGGGTAATTGCGTACCTGTCCAGGATCGCCTGCTTTACTTTCTGGTAGTCTCTGCTATCCTCGTCCGGCATGGTGCGGTAGGCTTCTGCTGCTCGGCCCGCTAGCTTACTCACCAACAGGGTTACCTGGTCGGCGGCGTTGATCTCATGTAATTGGCATAACCTCTCAAAGTCATGCAAGTAGCCATCAATGTCTTCGGTCTCCACATAGTTTTTAAAAGCATGGTACGGGAGTTTAGGCTTCCCCGGTACTATGTGTGGTGTGATTAGGGACCCCTCTCTGGACCTCCAGTCTGCCCGCTGCTTTCCCATTATGTATTCGTGGACATCTGACATAATCCTTTCCAAGGTTTCTGTGGGAGGCGTACCTGGGAAATAGGCCAGTCTGCTTTGGAGTTCTCTTCCAAACTCATTCTGTGTGCTGTCCGTAAGAGGTGCTGCAGCAGCTGCCCGGTCTCCCTCCATGAGTTCAACAATAAGGGTAGCTATGGTTTTATTGCTGGCAATAATTCCCCTTGCTTCCAATAGCTCTTTTAGCGTGGCCCGTTTCAAGTTGGTATAGTCTGTCTCCATTCACTATCCGTTCGGGTCTATTCACATACCCTTTCCTTTCGGTTCCATACGAAATAGCAAATTTCCCAAATGGCTGTAACTGCCGAACAACGGTCTACTGTGAGGTTTGAATCCTGTTGCTGCCACCAAATGTAACAGAGCTGGAACACGCAGTCCAATATCTCAGCTGGTATACGGTAAAATACCCAAGAGGCACTACAGTTTCACCATTCCCGACCTCCCATATTGGACGACACACAATTTGGGAGTCAAATGAATACTGACTTTATTTTGTTATGTGCAGAAATATTTATACCCATCTCTTCCCACAGGCAATACACATGCCCATATTTGGCCACACAATACGCATAAAGAGAACAATAGGTGGGTCACACCTCCCCGAGGCTCCCTGGCAACTTTGATACAATCAGACATTGATTCAATTACACTTCTTTGTTTTTATCTGAGAATGAAAACACTGTATACAATAGACTTCCTTTATCTTATGCAGAGTCTCTGTAACAGGATTATCTCCCATGCCAAGTAGCTGCAAATGTCTGGGACAATATTCTGCAGAGCATAAACCAACATACATGCAGTATAATAGTAGGATCATATTTTAACCATAATAATCATAAAACAGGGTAAAACAGTGATGGGTTCCGTTACAAACTTAATACACCACTCCTATCTGGTGGCACCTTAGATTGCACGTGCAGTGCCCCAAATTCGAAGTAGTAGGTCTGACCAAGCATCTTTTTCCATCTCCCTGTTCCAAAAATCCATGCCATATACACGTCCCCTGATAGGTAACGTAACAGGTATTACACTGATAGGAATGAGTAGTACAACTTAATACACCTCTCCTATCTGGTGGCACCTTAGATTGCACGTGCAGTGCCCCAAATTCGAAGTAGGAGGTCCAACCAAGCATCTTTTTCCATCTCCCTGTTCCAAAAATCCATGCCATATACACGTCCCCTGATAGGTAACGTAACAGGTATTACACTGATAGGAATGAGTAGTACAACTTAATACCCCTTTCCTATCTGGTGGCACCTTAGATTGCACGTGCAGTGCCCCAAATTAGAAGTAGGAGGTAGGAGGTCCGACCAAGCATCTTTTTCCATCTCCCGCTTCCAAAAATCCATGCCATATACACGTCCCCTGATAGTGGACGTTACAGGGATTAAACCGATAGGAATAGTACTACTTAACAGTACACACCTTATGATAACGCAGACAGAGGCAACGCGTATAATCTTCCATGCTGTGCAGTGGAAGCCCCCAGACTCTGACCTTTGTATAATCTTCCATGCTGGGCAGTGGAAGCCCCCAGACTCTGACTTGTGTATAATATTCCATGCTGGGCAGTGGAAGCCCCCAGACTCTGGGAGTCTGAGGAAGAGGAGTCAGAGGAGGAAGGTGGCTTTGAGGAGGTGGAAGACCAAACACAGCAGGCGTCCCAGGGGGCTTGTTGTCACCTTTCAGGGACCCTTGGTGGCTGGGTGGAGGAAGAGACCTTCAATGACATCAGTGAGGACAAGGAACGGGACATGGCTAGCTTGGTATCCAACCTTGTGCAAATGGGGAGTTTGCGGTTGTGCAAAGGGACTGTTTGCGGTGCATTAAACGGGGAGATTGGTCTGTTACTGTGAAGCGGGTGTAACCCTTACACTACCTGATCGATACAACATCATAGAAAGCAAAGAGAAAAAAGTACACCTTTAATTCCAATGTTATTATATACCCTAATAGAATTAACCTGCATATGTGGAAAAAGAATCTAAATCAAAATACCTTATTAAAATATGATTTTATTAATGTACACAATATACACAAAACAGTAAAATAACTAAAAACACGGTAGTCCGGCCATCTACAAAATTTCATTACATAGATGCAAAACCTAAATGGTAAGTGAATTAATCCAACTGTACATCTATATAGAATATGATATGAATCTATACAGATGAAATCAGAAATAGAGATAGATTCCACAATGGGCTAGTAGATACAAATCTATATAGTTAGTTAGAAATTCATACAATAGAACATAAGTATACGGTATCTAGGTTGCATATGTGTCATTGATTTATACATTCATAATGCAAGTGCCACCTTTATTCTATAGTGGGGAGTGTATAGGCAGGTAGGGGAGACTATAGTTGTACCACTGTGGCCCTCTCTGTAAATACACTAGCAGTGAAAGTATATGGAGGCCCGCTAGTTACCTCCCTAACTGCCTGTATAAATAACGATCCCTGTTGAAGCTGGCGCGAAACGTGCGCGTCGGATCACTCCCGGTTCCGGACGTCTACTTCCGGTTTCCGTTTTTTTACTTACGGTTTTCGATTCCATACTGTCGGATCTCCGTTTGCATGGGATCCAAGGTCAGCTGATGTTATGAGTTATATATGCAATCCACAGAGGTCATTCTGAGTGGGTAAGTGGGCAGGTGGTGGGCATGGTCCCAGAATAGACAGTATAGCTATAATTTATACAGGCAGTTAGGGAGGTAACTAGCGGGCCTCCATATACTTCCACTGCTAGTTTATTTACAGAGAGGGCCACAGTGGTACAACTATAGTCTCCCCTACCTGCCTATACACTCCCCACTATAGAATGAAGGTGGCACTTGCATTATAAATGTATAAATCAATGACACATATGCAACCTAGATACCGTATGCTTATGTTCTATTGTATGAATTTCTAACTAACTATATAGATTTGTATCTACTAGCCCATTGTGGAATCTATCTTTATTTCTGATTTAATCTGTATAGATTAATATCATATTCTATATAGACGCTTTCTATGGTCAATTTTCACACTGCCAATGATATTTTCTCAATAACTACATAATTTAGGAGATATGTGTTCATATCCAATTATTATATTTTTTTCCTAGAGATACCCTGGATAATTACTCTTTATTCCTCCTTTTTCCCGATACAACATCATACCTGATGTTTTAAAGCATGTTATTCCAAACAATTTAGGAATGTTAGGTGATTTATGCCCTTTATGGCTTAAAATTAGACTCTGCATCAACTATGTAATTTTCCGTGGTAGTTTTGCAATGGATCCCCCTCTGGCATGCCACAGTCCAGGTGTTAGTCCCCTTGAAACAACTTTCTCATCACTGTTGTGGCCAGAAAGAGTCCCTGTGGGTTTTGAAATTCGCCTGCCCATTGAAGTCTATGGCGGTTCGCCGGGTTCGCCGTTCGCGAACATTTGATGGGAGTTTGGGTCTGCTGTTCGTGAACCGAAAATTTGATGTTCACAACATCACTACCTCTGACTATAGGCTTAAATTCAAGCTTAACATACAGACAAATCCCTCCTCCTCTTTTACCATTGCCTCTACCTTTCCTAAATATATGCACACAGAGATTAAATAAATAAATAGATAGAGTGTATATATGGGTGAGTGTTTATATACAGTACATATATACATACACATGCACAGCAGTGGATGTAATCAGATGTTTTTGCACACCACATTAGATTAATGTGGATGGCCTTCAGAACCCAGTCACACGATTTGCACTCTGAGGGAAAAGGCCCTGGGTCTGGATATTGATACCAGACACTGTAGTACATCTTTAAGGACTATCAGCCTTATTAAATTGCGATTCTGCAAATTTATAAGGGCTCTATTTAAGCACATAGCATATTTTTTTTACAGAAGTTTTTAGTTAGTGAAGACCTTGCTTTTGGATAGAAATTCACTAACTAAAAACTTCTGTAAAAAAAATGCTATGTGCTTAAATAGAGCCCTTTTATATTTGCCGAATCACAATTTAATAAGGCTGTAAATGTATCCATAGACAAATAAATGGATGAAATACCAAATTATTGACATGCATATTTTTACAAAGTTTTGATTTTAATATCCAAATGAATCTAAAATATTGTGTGTTACTGTGAAAATATGTTTTCCTGACCAGGTGACTTTTGAAACCTGTGGCCATTTTGTCAAATGACGTTTAATTCCAATTCTTGTCCGCAAGATGTCACTGCAGGACATTGGGGTAATTACAGGCCCTTTGTTCTGTTTGCCAATCTGATGCCATGTGGGATTGGCCCAGTGGTCCACCTCCTAAGGTGGGCAAGGCTAGCCCCCAGTTGTCCACTGATATTATTGAGAGATGCTAATCTGGGCAGGGGATTCAATGTGTTCAGCCCACTGTGATGTAACTGGGGGAGGATAATCCTTTTGTCTGGTGTCAGTGGCTGTTTGGAAATGCTGTGAGTGAGTCCATATTAAAACCATGCTTTCTGGAATACATAGAGAATGGTGTATTTCTTTAAGAGGGATTGATATGACTGCCGGTCACCGAGAGGCCCATTCCTTCTGAGAAGAGTGCCAGCATTAAAAGGGGAATTCCTGTAGCTAAAAGGCAGGAAGTGTTGGAGCTGAATAGCACCCCTGTCTAGGATTTTCACAATAACTGATTACTATGTTGTCTTTAGCCCCCTCTATTTTTTATCATTATCATTAATTGATCCATTTCCATTTCCTCTTCCGTTCAACTTCTCTTCACTTTGTATTGACCCAATGTGCATATTGAAAAAGGAATGGCTTTCTATTGGATCTTTGCCACCCTGGATAGCTTGTATTCTCTAAATGGAATTTGAAATCATTTATAGAATCATAAATGAAACTCAGAAAATCCATGTGTCTCTCACATGTTCTTACATGGTCGTCCTTTGTGTAGTTTTCCACCACATATATCACTTCAGCGCAAGTGCTTTTCAACCTATCTTTGACATTAACGTAATGTCCTTTTGTTTTGTGAGTGAGGACATTGATTGGAAATATACCTGAAATATAAAATTATAATTATTAAATAATAAAAAGACAATACATGTAATTGATCATGACTTGGGGGATTGACATGACTGCTAATGATAGGCAAACCCAATATTTGTCTTTTACAATTTATGGTTTACACCTGTTCTTCTTTAGTTTTATGCCCCCCCCCCTCCAAATTTGAAGTAAGTGCCTCATTGTGTTGCAGGTAATTGTTCTTTTACCAAGGTATCTTCCCAAGAACTGTGTGCGAGTGTAAAAGAGCTGTACAATGCTACCAGTATGACAGATATGGTCTTGGGCTTATAATACAATATATCATTAGTTGCAGACTCCAGGAAAACTCTGCTGAACATCCCACGTCTCCCCCCCTCTCTGCACCGACACCACCACGAGGTATCTGCATCACTCACAAAGCCCAGCACAAGTTCCACTATCTCAGCTGGTGACATCTCATAGTTATAATACTTTTAGGAATTGGTTTAATTTAATAATGCAATCCCTTCCTAAAATGCCTTTAAAACCATCAATTCAGTAGCAATTTAAAAAAGGAAAACATGTTCTTCTTCATGTATTTTAACTATTTATGTGAGGTGTAGAGTACATCTATTGTCTACACACTATGGGCCTCATTCTATTATCGGCCGCAAACCGGCCGTAAGAGGATCTCCTCTTACGGCCGGCCGTAAATCATGAAACCGGCCGTAAGCTCTGAAATCTTAAAAGTCAAAAATAAATTCAAGACAGCTCTGTAAAGCTCTGTAAATGCTAGAGATTATATTGGGGGACATGAGGATTAATAGTAACCCCCTCTCAAGCTTGCACATCATCCCAAACCCGAGTTTACATTAACTGTTTATTTTCCGGACGCAGCGTGGGCGGGTCTGAGGTGCTCCGAGCCCTATGGACTTTTTACATGGATATTTGATATATCTAAAAAAAAAAATATTTTACGGATTTGAGTATAGGGGAATGTTGTGCTATTTTTGCTAACACCTAAAATCACTTTATAGTCTCCTCAAACTGCAGGATGGCTTTATTTTGGGTATATTTCGTCCTTAATTGGTGCTGGCGGGACCTCTTTCCTGCAAGTAAGCTGCGGCTCGGTTTTAGCCTTGCAGAGAGGGTTCCCGGAGCAATTGAATTGCAAATAGGATTTTCTTGCGGCCGAATCTCTTGCGGCCGTTTTAGATCAAAGGCTTTCCTCCGGCGCGAGTGGCCGCAAGAGATAGCAAGGCGCCGGCCGCAAGCCTGCCGGAAGCCCCAGCCGGAGGGGAATAGAATAGCCGAATAGCTTGCGGCCGGTCCTTGCGGCCCCGCAGCGCCTACGGCCGATAATAGAATGAGGCCCTATCTGTATTACAGAAGATAACACCAGTTTTCTGAGTGACTCTGTGAGTTGGACCTTCCACAGGTATTGTCCTTTTAGCTTGTGACAACTCTCTGGCTTCATACCTGCCCAGCACTGCTGAAAATATAACCCTTTTATGGTAATTTACTGTCTATTCATATATGTCTAGGTTACCTATTAATCAACGTATCTATGATATTATCTATCTATCTATCTATCTATCTATGTCCCTCTATCCATCCATCTATCCATCTATCTATCTATCGATCTATCTATCTATCTATCTATCTATCTATCTATCTATCTATCTATCTATGTCCCTCTATCCATCCATTCATCTATCCATCCATCTATCTATCTATCTATCTATCTATCTATCTATCTATCTATCTATCTATCTATCCAGCCATCCATCTATCTATCTATCTATCTATCCAGCCATCCATCTACCTATCTATCTATCTATTTAAAATATAATAGTCACCATAACAATGCAACACAACCCACTACCTCACATGACCATGATGTTCTAGCACCCCCACTGCATTTTAATCCTGCTCATTACCTTCTTTTACACCCCACTCTCTATCCCTGACATATATATATATATATATATATATATATATATATATATATCCCCTACTCTCAATATTCCCCCCTTTTTCACACCCTCTCTCTCCCCCTTTCCTCCTCTCTTCTTCACTCATATTCTTTTGCCTCTCTTCTTTGCTGCTCTCCTCTTTCCCCTTCTCCGTTATCTTATATCCTCTCATCTCTTTCTGTCCCTTCTCTCTGCCTCAAACCTTCTCACTCCTCACCACCTTACTCCCCCTTTCTGTCTCTCTATCCCTCATCCTTCTCCCCCTTCCCTCTTATCCCCTTCTTTCTCCATCTCTCCCTCCCTTTTTTCTATCTCTCACTTTTTCTCTCTTGTCCATTTTCTCTCTGCCTCTTTTCTCTCCTTTTCTCTCATTTCTCTCCTCTTTTTCTCTCTCTCTTTCGTCTTCAGTGCTCTCTCTCCCTTCCATCACCATTGCAACGTTCCCTATCTTCTCCTCACTTTTTTCTTCCTGGCACTTCCCCCTGTTTCTTTCTGTTTTTCTCATCTCTGCTTCTTGTTTTTTCATTCCTGTCTCATTTCTAGTTTGTCTGTTCCTTTTTTGTCACCTTAATTTCTTCTCTTGCTCTCTCATATTTCACTATGTTCCTTCTTTTTCCCTCTCATTTTCTCTAGTATTCTCCTTTTAATTTATTTTTTCTTTCTGTTCTCATATTTTAATTTTTTTCTCTCCAATTATGTTGTCTCTTCTCTGTCTTGTCCCTCTTCTCCCTCTTTTTATTTGTTTTCTTCTGTATTTATATTCTTCTATGGTCTCTTCTATGTTGTCTTCATCTCTCTCTTCTCTCTCTCTGTCTCCTAATACACATACTGTACATTAGATCTCCTCTTATCAAGATATTTACAGCCTTATTAAATTGTGATTCTGCCAAATGAATAGGGCTCTACAGTATACTAGCACAGAGCATATTTTTTTTACAGAAGTTTTTAGTTAGTGAACTTCTATACAAAAGCAAGGTCTTCACTAACTAAAAACTTCTGTAAAAAAATATGCTCTGTGCTTATATAGAGCCCTTTTCAATTGGCCGAATCGCAATTTAATAAGGCTGTTAGTTCTGCCTTTTTTTCTAATTTAGAGATCTGTAAGTGGGCTGGTGTCTGGTCTGGAGCAGCTGCAGGGACAAGTATGCACTGTATTGCAGAAGAAAAGAGGACCAAGGGAGCAGTAGAAGAGTCTACAGGTGAATGGTTTGGGTTATGGGAGATAAGAAAAGGGGCTGGGATAATATCTTAGGTAAGATAAGAAAAGGAATTGAGAGAATATCCTAGGTATGATAAGAAAAGGGATTGGAAGAATATCTTAGGTATGATAAGAAAAGGGATTTGGGGAATATGTTAGTTATGATAAGAAAAGGGATTGGGAGAATATCTTAGGTATGATAAGAAAAGGGAATGGGAGAATATCTTAGGTATGATAAGAAAAGGGATTGGGAGAATATTTTAGATATGATAAGAAAAGGGAATGTGAGAATATTTTAGGTATGATAAGAAAAGGGAATGGGAGAATATTTTAGGTATGATAAGAAAAGGGATTGGGAGAATATCTTAGGTATGATAAGAAAAGGGAATGGGAGAATATCTTAGGTGAGATAAGAAAAGGGATTGGGAGAATATTTTAGGTAAAATAAGAAAAGGGGTTGGGAGAATATGTTAGGTGAGATAAGAAAAGGGATTGGGAGAATATCTTAGGTAAAATAAGAAAAGGGGTTGGGAGAATATCTTAGGTAAGATAAGAAAAGGTGTTGGAGAATATTTTAGGTATGATAAGAAATGGGGTTGGGTGAATATCTTAGGTATGATAAGAAAACGGGTTAGGGGGAATATCTTAGGTATGATAAGAAAAGGGGTTGGGAGAATATCTTAGGTATGATAAGAAATGGGGTTGAGAGAATATCTTAGGTATGATAAGAAATGGGGTTGGAAGAATATCTTAGGTATGATAAGAAAAGGGATTGGGAGAATATCTTAGGTATGATAAGAAATGGGGTTGAGAGAATATCTTATGTATGATAAGAAATGGGGTTGGGAGAATATCTTAGGTATGCTAAGAAAAGGGATTGGAAGAATATCTTAGGTATGATAAGAAAAGGGGTTAGGATAATATCTTAGGTATGATAAGAAAAGGGGTTGGGCAAATATAAATCCCCCCACAACATTTATTTTGTTAAGTTTTAAGTCCCCATTAAGCTCTCCATAATGAAAGCATCCATCTCAGAAACCTCTAAATATATTTTAGTTTTTGTGCATTTCAAGCAGGAAAGAAGGAAGGAAGAAGGTGTAACATCCTTAATGAAGTATATATATCTTGTCACTATATCAGACTTAATAATGAGCAAATGTTAGCAGAAACAACATGGTAGCTTCCACTGCAGCATCATTATATGCAATAGGATAAATAAATGAAAAGTTATATTTTATTTAATCATTTCACCATTAATGTAGTCAATACAAAAAGAGCATTGTAAATATATTATTACACACTGGACATTGCCCTATGGGTTGTCCAGATGGAATATTTACCTGTCAGGTATCTGCAATCATACAGAAATTCTTCAATCGCAGACAGTTCTTCATCTGATTCCTTTATGGACACTGAGTAATGGAAAAGAAAATACGTGAGAACTAAAAGGGAAGATGGTTATATAGAGAGAACCTGTTGCTGTTGGGAAGATGATTTTTATTACAAATAACGGTCAGTTTGGTCCAGCAACCCAACAAAAAAAGTTAAATTACAAGTATACTATAGAGTACTCTAAGAGAAGATTATCTGTCTATTATTATTATTGTTTCTTTGTAATGTGAATTTACTATATAAATTATTGACCTTTAGAAATATTAGAATTTTTTCTACCTAAGGTGTTAAGTTCTACAATTTTATCTTAAAGAGTTATGAATTGATAAATTCAATTTAAAGAAAAAAGAACACATTTTTTTTGTTGTGTAACATGATTGTATCTACAAAATTAGAATTTTAAACATATATTCTTTATTAATACTTAATTAAAAAATCTTGTATTTTAAAATTCGAACGATTAAGAAAACTAAGTGTATTATTACTTAGTTTTAAGACGTCACTCATTCAAGGATTTTTATATATCTTTGCAATTACTTTATTTTATGGTAGTACATAAAAAGTTCAATAATCCACTATTAGGAATATTTTACTTCTTAACTTATTATTCACTCGATAGGGTAATAAGTTCCTGATCTGCTTTTTGCTATATTGATATTTGTCAATATATCATTATTGAAATTTTGATAACGTGCTTTGTTCAGTTAATACCAATTGGGATTGAAATAAATAAAAGTAAAGTGACAAATTGTGCTTAAATCCTTTGTGACTTATTAACAAGATGTTACGTCATGGATATATTTGTATATATTCCCTACTATTATCCCAAGTTATTAATGTGACATGTGCATGACTAGTATATAAAGTGACTTGTGCGTCAATAGAATTGGCGTGCTGAATATCTATGAAAATAATAATATCCTTTGCTACCTTGTGGAAGTATTTCTACAACCACTACTTACCCACGTAACCGATTATCTTTAAATAAATAATAGAAGTAGTATGTGCACCATTCTGATTTGAGCAAATTATATAGGACTTAATGATCTTATCTCAATAGATCGATAACAGGAATTGGCATTGCACTTATCATGGGTCCTATTAACTTGAAATACCTAAAAACATGTAGTCCCTGTGTGTACACTATATGCATGGGCTATTGGAGCCTCTATAGAATTACTGATTGTTAGTGGCTTGAATCATTTAACGCCGTTCTGCGTCCTGCACTAACTGGCGCTTCAGAGTGACGTCACTCAACGCGCCCTACGCGCGTTTCTGTGTGACGTCACGTCATCAGGGGCTGTCTTACTCTGTATGTGGAGTCTATTTATAGAATTGATGGATAATCTTAACTCCTGATTGTCCAAATAGGTATTCAATATATATCCAATATGTCCATTATGTTACAATGTTTATATTACGAACTTCGATGTAACATTTGTTCCTATATTATTAAAGATTATTTAGCGATTACGTTGATTTATTGTTTTTCTCATTGAATGCAGTTGTTGTTTGTGAACTTGTTTGAATGATTTACAACTTAACAATTAATACGATAGCATTACTTATTCTTAATAAATATATAAACTGTAGTTTTTGCACATTTGGACTAATAAATATTTGATACTTCATACAACTCATAGTTAAAAAATCTAAAAAGTTAAATTGCTCTTACATATATTTTTGACGAATTATGAGGTCATTTTTGTTTACTTTGTTCATACAAATGCTATTCACTTTCATTATTTTTTTTAGGTGTTAATCTATTGTATAAAGGGGGTGAATGTACAGTATCTCAAAAAAGTAAGTACACGCCTCACATTTTTGTAAATATTTTATTATATCTTTACATGTGACAATAGTGAAGAAATGACCCTCTGCTACAATGTAAGGTAGTAAGTGTACAGCCTGTATAACAGTGTAAATGTGCTGTCCCCTCAAAATAACTCAACACACAGCCATTAATGCCTAAACCATTGGCAACAAAAGTGAGTACACCCCTAAGTGGAAATGTCCAAATTGGGACCAAATTTTCAATATTTTGTGTGGCCACCCTTATTTTCCAGCACTGCCTTAACCCTCATGGGCATGGAGTTCACCAAAGCTTCACAGGTTGGCACTGGAGTCCTCTTCCACTCCTTCATGATGACATCACAGAGCTGGTGGATGTTAGAGACCTTGCACTCCTCCACCTTCTCTTTGAGGATGCTCCACAGATGCTCAATGGGGTTTAGGTGTGGAGACATGCTTGGCAAGTCCATCACCTTTACCTTCAGCTTATTTAGCAAGAAAGTGGTCATCTTGGAGGTGTGTTTGGGGTCATTATCATGTTGAAATACTGCCCTGCGTCCCAGTCTCCGAAGGGAGAGGATCAGGGTCTGCTTCAGAATGTCACAGTACATGTTGGCATTCATGGTTCCCTCAATGAACTGTAGCTCCCCTGTGCCAGTGGCACTCATGCAGGCCCAGACCATCACAGTTTCGGAAGAAACACACAATGGAAGCGTCCTAATGACGCGGTAGCCCCAGACACAGTGTCTCCTGGTTCTCTGAGAGAAATAGCAGCGCAAAAACGCAGCTTCCAATATCACTTATTAGAACAAAGATACTGTATACTAATAGCGCATAAATGCTGCTTTCAATAGCACCTATTAGAATAATTATATATTTGCTCATAGCGATTAGTGATGTCGCGAACCTAAAATTTTCGGTTCGCGAACCGCAAACGCAAACCGCCGCAAATGTTCGCGAACCGGCGAACATCGGCGAACCGCCATAGACTTCAATGGGCAGGCGAATTTTAAAACCCACATGGACTCTTTCTGGCCACAATAGTGATGGGAAAGTTGTTTCAACGGGACTAACACCTGGACTGTGGCATGCCGGAGGGGGATCCATGGCAAAACTCCCATGGAAAATTACATAGTTGATGCAGAGTCTGGTTTTAAGCCATAAAGGGCATAAATTACCTAACATTCCTAAATTGTTTGGAATAACGTGCTTTAAAACATCAGGTATGATGTTGTATCGATCAGGTAGTGTAAGGGTTAGGCCCGCTTCACAGTGACAGACCAAACTCCTCGTTTAATGCACCGCAAACAAACGCAAACAGTCCCTTTGCACAACCGCAAACTCCCCATTTGCACAAGGTTGGATACCAAGCTAGCCATGTCCTGTTCCTTGTCCTCACTGATGTCATTGAAGGTCTCTTCCTCCACCCAGCCACCAATGGTCCCCGAAAGGTGACAACAAGCCCCCTGGGACGCCTGCTGTGTTTGGTCTTCCACCTCCTCAAAGCCACCTTCCTCCTCTGACTCCTCTTCTTCAGACTCCTCTCACTGCATTGCCTCTCTCTGCATTATTATAAGGTGTGTTAAGTAGTACTAATCTTATCAGTTTAAAACCTGTTACAGCACCTATCAGGGGGCGTGTATAAGGCCTGGATTTTTAGAACCAGGAGATGGAAAAAGATGCTTTGTTGGTCGTATCACTTCAATTTTGGGGCACGCCACGTGCAGTCAAATGTGCCACCAGATAGGAGTGACGTGTTTTAAGTACTACTCTTATCAGTTTAATACTTGTTACGTCACCTATCAGGGGGCGTGTATAAGGCCTGGATTTTTAGAACCAGGAGATGGAAAAATATGCTTTGTTGGTCGTATCACTTCAATTTTGGGGCACGGCACGTGCAGTCAAAGGTGCCACCAGATAGGAGTGACGTGTTTGTATGTACTACTCTTATCAGTTTAATACTTGTTACGTCACCTATCAGGGGGCGTGTATAAGGCCTGGATTTTTAGAACCAGGAGATGGAAAAAGATGCTTTGTTGGTCGTATCACTTCAATTTTGGGGCACTTTGTGACATTAGCTTCTTACGCTCAAACATGTCCTTTACAGGCACCTGACTATGGGCAGATGAGCAGGAACTGCTCAAGACGAGAGACGGAGTGGCGGATGGTTGAGAGGGGGCAAGGAGGACAGCAGTGGTTGATGTGGCTTATGATGCTGCACCAGGAGGAGGATGGCGGCTTTGAGTTTGTGTGCTGCTTGTACTCATGTGTTGGTCTGGAGTCACCCAAACATTAGGTCTCAACCTGTAGAGGATAAGGGAACCAGGCTACTCTAGACCTCATTCATCATTACAGGTTTTGACAGATCGGTACTATGCGTCCAAGCTACTGTGACAACAGATATGAGTGGCACTGTGCACTTGCAGAAGTTGGTAGAGTAGACGCTGTAGGTCTGACACACACGCTTGCAGACAACTAACTGCTATGCAATCTATTACAGTAGAATTTTTTTGTTGTTTTAAATGTACACTACTGTTACACCAGATATGAGTGGTGTGTTAAGTAGTACTACTCCTATCAGTTTAATCCCTGTTATGTGCCTTTTTTTTGGGTTTGGTTGTTGAAGCCACAGTGCAGCACCAGAGGCCAGAAAAATTAGGCATGTACACATGCCTGAAAAATTAGGTATTGTTGATCTTGCAGCGAGCAGAGAAGAAGGTAGGCCTGATTCAACGCCACATTCCTGCATATCCACACTCAGAGATTGAGGGGGCGACCCTTACAAGGCCACGGGCCGGAGATATAAAGGGGGGCCATCCCAAATAAGCACACAAGCGGGGACAAAGGTAGTTAAGGGGACATAGAGGCCCATGGACTGACGGTCGCCATCTTGGCAGGAAAAGGGCCCAGCAATTAAGCCAAACTGACCCAGCACAGGCAGCTACTTGAGTCAAACGCTGTAAATTACACCTTAATAAAGCTGAAACATGCAGCAGCAGGGATTCTAAATGGCCACACAGGGACAAGGAGGCTAACAGCCCCCACAGTCTCTGCACCACTCTTTTTAACAGATAACCCAAGGGGCTAACCAGGGACCTTGCCCACAAAAAAAAAAGCAGAATTTTATTGGAGGAATTATTAGTGTCTTTACCCCCCAGGAGAGGACATAATATACGGTATCTTTAGACTACCTGATGGCCAAACCTCCTTTAGCCCCAATGCTATCCAAGAAACATTTCAAAACTTCGATCAGACCATATATTCATCCCAATACCGCTGCAGCGGATCTGACATAGAGTCCTTCCTACTACAGCAAGAAGTCCACAAAATACCTGTACCTCAATTGGACAGCTTGAACCTAGACATATCCCAAGAGGAAGTTAAATCTACAATCCAAGATCTTAAATTTGGCAATTCCCCAAGGCCAGACGGTTTTACTCATCTGTACTATAAGAAATTTGAGCCCTTGCTTACCACCGCACCTAACATCTTTGTTTAACGCTATACTAAATGGAGAACCTATGCCCCCTTAATTGAATCAGGCCGACCTCATAGTCTTTCCAAAAGAGGGTAGGGACCCGAATCTTAAACTGTATTAAATGGCAGTGCAGCTGGCTTTCATTCCTCTGGCGCATTCTCCAAAACACATCAGCCGCTCTGGGTATTTATGGAAAATGTAAGCATGTCACCTTATACATGGGATACAGTAATATGGATTCCAGGCCTGTATACTTTTTTGAGAAACTTGAAAAACCCATTGATTAAGCACTCATTAAAAATATGGACGGAGATGAACTGGACACAAAAACTAGACACTCGGGTATCAGATCTTACCCCTATCGTACCCAATACCCACTTTAAGATACATCTTCCGGAAAGCTCTCTCAGTTGGTGGAAGTCTCAGAACCTACTAAGGGTTGGTCCATGGTGGCATGACGACAAAATAATGACCTTTGAGTGGGTGAGAGATAGATACAATTTACCCCTGGCTGAACACTATAATTTTTGCAGGATACATCATTTTATATATACGATAAGTGGTAGGGGAACCCCCCAAAGAAACACCTGGCTACTCAAAAAATGTAGGGATTCCCCCTTTCAGCCTGGTATTATTAGCCTCATGTATGAACTATTTAATGAAAACTCATGGGCAAACAAACCAGACTATACCAAAGCCTGGGAGAGGGATTTGGGCACCGAGTTGGCAGATAGCACATGGGATAAAAGTTGGCAAGGCTTAAGTAGGGGATCTTTAAATTATAGTTTGCTTGAGACTTCAATAAAGGTCCTACACAGGACATATATTACTCCTTTTAAGCTAATAAATGGGATCCAAAATGGAGCAGCTCATGTTTTAGGAACAGTGGTAATGAGGCTACATTTATTCATGTCTGGTGGGAGTGTTCGGCAGTCATAAGACTATGGGAAGAAACATGCTTACTAGCTTCTAAAATGTTTTAGATTGACCTAATAAAATATTTTTTGAAAGAAAAAATACACATAGGTAGTAGTTGGAAAACCCCAAATTAAAACTTTCAGGAATTAATAAAAAAAATCAACTATTTACTGCTCAACGTGAGATTTAACCATGTAGTCTTGGATAGAATCACCCAGTTCCAGACAATTTGGGATCCCTGGATAACATCCCCATTTAGTGCCCCCCTAATATAATAAAACATTTGTTAATGGTTGAAGC
Organism: Discoglossus pictus; assembly: GCA_027410445.1. Taxonomy (NCBI): domain Eukaryota; kingdom Metazoa; phylum Chordata; class Amphibia; order Anura; family Alytidae; genus Discoglossus; species Discoglossus pictus. The sequence goes on from CM050172.1 coordinate 15,715,133, forward strand.
GACTCGGGGGGAAGGATCGGAGTGGGGGAGCCCTGGAGGAGACCCTTCAGAAGCAACCGGCGGCAAAATCATCCGAGGAAAGGAGAGGTCGCCTACTGAAGCCTGCCCTAGGGTAACCCAAGGGCGATTGAGCAGGTTAGATATTGTAAATAATAAGCTACTGCTGGAGTGATGATAGATAATAGGACTTTACTATTGTCTGTTTTACCATGTCTTAGGTTTCTCTTAAAAATTGCAATCACAGTAAAAAAAAAGAAAATGTATTAACCAAAAAAGTAAAAAAAAGAAGGCCTAGCCACCTAACTTTAACAAAATGTCTTCATTGTAAATATGTATTTTTGTAAAACTGTTCTGTTATGCAAGACTGTTCAATATGCTTTCTTTTCCATTACATGCCGTACGCCTTCTGGCATAAAAATTGAAATTCAAAAATTAGATATTGTTGCAGCCGCTGCTGTTGCAGCGGCCAGAAAAATTGACCTTTGTTCCCCAGGCAGAAAGTGCCATAAAACATTGCCTCTTCTTGAACCCTAGTTGTTGGCGGATAATTCACGCAAGTCATCCGGCATTCACAGATAACATACAGCAGCGTGTGGACCATTTATAGCCGAAGGCAGCTCATCTCATCAGGACTTTTTCAGTCGAATGTATCACCCAGTGTCAGTCCCTTCGGGATCCATCCCTCATTCATCTTTATAAAGGTGAGGCAATCTAGACTTTTTTGCCCTAGGCGACTTCTCTTCTCGGTGACAAAACCTCCTGCTGCACTGAAGGTCCTTTCTGACAGGACACTTGAAGCGGGGCAGGCCAGAAGTTCAATTGCAAATTGGGATAGCTCAGGCCACAGGTCTAGCCTGCATACCCAGTAGTCAAGGGGTTCATCGCTCCTCAGAGTGTCGATATCTGCAGTTAAGGCGAGGTAGTCTGCTACCTGTCGGTCAAGTCGTTCTCTGAGGGTGGATCCCGAAGGGCTGATGCGATGCGTAGGACTGAAAAAGGTCTGCATGTCCTCCATCAACAACACGTCTTTTAAACGTCCTGTCCTTGCCGGCGTGGTCGTGGGAGGTGGATTACTTTCACCTCTTCCCCTGTTATATTGCCCTTGTGCTGTGACATCACCCTTATATGCTGTGTAAAGCATACTTGTTCGTTTGTTTTGGACCTGCTGCATCCTTTCTGACTTGCGGTAATTTGGTAACAAATCAGGCACTTTCTGCTTATACCGGGGGTCTAGTAGCGTGCACACCCAGTACAGGTCGTTCCCCTTCAGCCTTTTTATACGAGGGTCCTGCGACAGGCACGACAGCATGAAAGACCCCATTTGCACAAGGTTGGATGCCGAGCTAGTCATGTCCCGTTCCTCGTCCTCAGTGATCTCGCTGAAGATATGTTCTTCCCCCCAGCCACGTACAACACCACGGGTACCAGATAGGTGACAACGAGCACCCTGGGATGCCTGTTGTGATTGGTCTTCCTCCTCCCCCTCAAAGCCACATTCCTCCTCTGACTCCTCTTCCTCACAATCCTCTTCCAGCGTTGCCGCAGGTCCAGCAAGCGATGCTGATAAGGCTGTTTCTGGTGGTGATGGTGACCACAACTCTTCCTCTTCCTCGTCACGCTCATCTACGGCCTGATCCAGCACTCTTCGCAGGGCACGCTCCAGGAATAAAACAAATGGTATGATGTCGCTGATGGTGCCTTCGGTGCGACTGACAAGGTTTGTCACCTCCTCAAAAGGACGCATGAGCCTACAGGCATTGCGCATGAGCGTCCAGTAATGTGGCAAAAAAATACCCAGCTCCGCAGAGGCTGTCCTAGCACCCCGGTCATACAAATACTCGTTAATGGCTTTTTCTTGTTGGAGCAGGCGGTCGAACATTAGGAGTGTTGAATTCCAACGTGTGGGGCTGTCACAAATCAAGCGCCTCACTGGCATGTTGTTTCACCGCTGGATATCTGAAAAGTGCGCCATGGCCGTGTAGGAACGCCTGAAATGGCCACACACCTTTCTGGCCTGCTTCAGGACGTCCTGTAAGCCTGGATACTTATGGACAAATCGTTGTACGATCAGATTACACACATGTGCCATGCACGGCACATGCGTCAACTTGCCCAAATTCAATGCCGCCAACAAATGTCTCTAGTTGGTGCGGAGTCAGCCATTGATCCACCTGTGCGTTCAGGGTGGCAGGAGTGCTGGCCCGATGTGACTCTCTGCTTTGAGGCAAGTCAACCCCATGACGGCATGACACTGCCCTATCCGGGATGTGGAATAGTATCTGGGGAGCTGGGGGGGTGCCGTTGATGTGGAGCAAGACGCAGCAGCAGAAGAGGACTCAGCTGAGGAGGTTATGGAAGAGGATGGAGTAGGAGGAGTAGAGGAGGTGGCAGCAGGCCTGCCTGCAAGTCGTGGCGGTGTCACCAACTCCTCTGCAGAGCCACGCATTCCATGCTTGGCAGGCGTCAGCAGGTTTACCCAATGCGCAGTGTAGGTGATATACCTGCCATGACTATGCTTTGCAGACCAGGTATCAGTGGTCAGATGGACCCTTGCCCCAACACTGTGTGCCAGAGATGCCATTACTTCCTTTTGCACAATTGAGTACAGGTTGGGGATTGCCTTTTGGGCAAAGAAATTTCGTCCGGGTACCTTCCACTATGTTATCCCAATCGCTAAAAACTTTTTGAACGCCTCAGACTCCACCAGCTTGTATGGTAAAAGCTGGCGGGCCAAGAGTTCAGACAAGCCAGCTGTCAGACGCCGGACAAGGGGGTGACTTTGTGGCTTCTTACTCTCAAACATGCCCTTGACAGACACCTGACTGTGAGGAGATGAGCAGGAACAGCAAGAGGCGAGAGACGGAGTGGTGGAGAGTTGAGAGGGGGCAAGGAGGACAGCAGTGGTTTATGTGGATGAAGATGCTGAACCAGGAGGAGGATGGCGGCTTTGAGTTTGTGTGCTGCTTGTACTCATGTGTTGATCCCATTGGCGTTTGTGATGTGACATCATGTGCCTTCGCAAAGCAGTTGTACCTAGGTGGGTGTTGGACTTCCCACGACTTAGTTTCTTTTGGCACCGGTTGCAAATGGCATCGCTGTTGTCAGAGGCAGACACACAAAAAAAATGCCACACTGCTGAGCTCGGCGGTGACGACATTCTGGTGGTGGCAACAGCATGCGTTGATTGGCGTGCTGTCTGGCTGACCCTGGGTGCTGATGCATGCTGTCTGACTGTGCCACTAGCTCGTTGCGATGACCTCCCTCTACTTCCAACTCGTCTCCTCCTCCTCTCTGTCTCCCCATCTGAACTTTCCCCCTGTTCTTCTTCTCTTCTAGCAGGCACCCACGTGACATCCACGGACGCATCGTCAACATCATCACCTGCCTCACTTGTATATGACAACTGAACAAAGGAAGCAGCAGCGGGTACATCATCATCATCATCATCATCATCACATCGTACGTACATGTGTGTAATGCTGCCTGACTGAGACATATCCCTGTTATCTACATTCTCTGGCAATAATGGTTGCGCATCACTCATTTCTTCAAACTGATGTGTAAATAACTCTTCTGACTGATCAATTGAATTGGCTGTGGTACTAGTGTTGGTGGTGGCGGCAGGCGGGTGAGTGGTAACTTGAGAGGTGCCCGAAGCTAAGCTGGAGGAGGATGGTGCGTCAATGTTCCAAGCGGAAGCTGTAGAAGATTGGGTGTCCTGTGTTAGCCAGTCAACTACGTCCTCTGAACTTTTCAAGTTCAGGGTAACTGGCCTCTGAACACTGGGCATTATTGTAGGGCCAAAGGGAATCACAGCACGACGACCATGACGGCCTCTGCGGGGTGTCCTGCATCTGCCTGTCATTTTTTTTAAATGTGGACTGTTGGTACCCCAACTAGACTGGATTGGTTGAACTTGGCACAGTACTTGTAAGCAGGACACACACTATGGGTAGCGGTCAAGCAAATGAATTTTGATTGACGGTTATGCAAATGCACTTAGATGTAAGAAAATAAAACTTTGGTTTTTTTAAATGTGGACTGTTGGTACCCCAACTAGACTGGATTAGTTGAACTTGGCACAGTACTTGTAAGCAGGACACACACTATGGGTAGCGGTCAAGCAAATGAACTTTGATTGACGGTCAGGCAAATGCACTTAGATTTAAGAAAATAAAAGTTTTTTTTTTTTTTTAATGTGGACTGTTGGTAACCCAACTAGACTGGATTAGTTGAACTTGGCACAGTACTTGTAAGCAGGACACACACTATGGGTAGCGGTCAAGCAAATGAACTTTGATTGACGGTCAGGAAAATGCACTTAGATTTAAGAAAATAAAAGTTAGGGTTTTTTAAATGTGGACTGTTGGTACCCCAACTAGACTGGATTGGTTGAACTTGGCATAGTGTATTTTAAAATTATGAGAAAACATTTTCTGTAAACTAAATAAAAATCATATTAGGAGGTTGAAAGAAAAAGAAACCGGATGGGGGGATACCGAGCAGAGCACACCATCTACAGCCCACTGGGAGACAAACTCATCCATTCCCCCAGTAGACAAAGCCAGGTGGTACTCTGCCCGGATACGGGAGCGCACCAGCACCCGGAACATGGCCTCAGGTGACAAGGGAACCCCCCCTATCAAACACTGCTTCCTGGACTTATATATAGCCAACTTGGCTAATGCCAGGAGCAGGTTGACGAGGAGGTCCCTGGCCTTATTGCCCCGGGACACTGGGCGCCCAAAAATAAAAATGTGAGGGGAGAAATGCAGCCAGAACTGCAGGAGGAGGCCCCTCAAGAGTGACAAGAGGGGCTGCAGTCTGGCGCAACTAAAATAAACATGATACACGGACTCTCCCTTGCCACAGAATGGACAAGTGGAGGGAGAGTCCGTGAATTTAGCTAAGTACTCTCCCGTGCTCAGTGCACCATGGAGCACTCTCCAACTCAAGTCCCCGGTGGGTCGTGGAACTAAATCAGAATAAAGTTCCCTCCACCGGGGCCTCTTGCCCTCGTCAGCTGGTAGGACCCGCCTCCAGATGGTATCGGGACGGGTCACGAGGGCAAGGAAGTGCACTGTATGGAGCACGAGAGAATATAAGCTCTTCCTCGGCATGCCGTGAAAGCATGCCGAGGGTATGTCCCTCAACCTCGAGAGGTTGGGGACAGGAGGAGCCTGAGGGGAAACACGGGGCTTGTGTCCAATGCAAACAGCCGGAGAAGGGGTGTTGAAAGGTGCATGTGGCACTCCGGCCTGCAAAGCCCCGCGAAGGAAGGTGGGCGAGTCGGGGGAGATGGCATCTCTAATCTCCTGGAGCAAGCGCCCTGAGACTTTGGGCGTCACATATCCCAAACGGAGCGCAAGCTCCTGGGGTGACACCCAATCAGAACGCCCGTATTCCAGGAGATCCCCGACTCGGGTCATCCGTGCATGACTAAGGCGGCGGATGATACTGGGGGACTGTAACATTGGAGCCCCCACTGCTGCATTAAATAGCAGGGGCTCCGTGAATATTTCATCCCCCAAAGGCACGCCCTGCCTGGTCACGGAGACCATGCTCCAGGCCTTGAGGGTTTCCTGGTAGTATGCCGGCAACACAGAGAGGTCTCTCCCAAACCCCTCGGGCCTGATCAGAAATAATTGCCGGTCATACCCCAGGTTGCGCAACTGGCGATAAAAGCTGGATGCCAGTGCGCACCACTGCGGAGAGGGATCTGCATATAGGTATCTCTGCAGGTACTGAAGGCGGAAGGTGGACAACTGGGAGCACACACAAACTACTCCCTGTCCACCCTCCACCAAAGGCAGACTTGCCACCCCTGCAGAGACCCAATGCCTTCCCATCCAGAGGAAATCTAACAAATTTCTCTGGATATTGGTGACAAACTCGGGGGTCGGACTCAGACAAATCAGCCGGTGCCAGATCTGAGAAGCCACCAGCTGATTCACCACTAGAGTCCGCCCCCTAAGGGAAAGCATTTTTGCTAGACCCCTCCATCGTCCCAGACGAGAGAGGACACTGCCCTCTAACTCCCTCCAGTTGTCTGGGACGGAAGCGTCCGCAGCGGACAGGTAGACCCCCAGATATTTAATGACATCTGCCTCCCACGTGATGTCACGAAACGTGGGAGGCAAAGAGTCTACCTGTAAATTACCCTCTAAAAGGCCTGTGCATTTGGACCAGTTGATCTGAGCGGAGGAGGCAGCTGAATATACCTCCTGGCACTGTTTTGCCAGCTCAAGATCAACTGGATCCTGGGCCACGAGGAGCACATCGTCAGCATAAGCTGAAAGAACAATCCGCATGTCTGGATCTTTTAGCACCAGCCCTGTGAGCCTTTTCCTCAGTAGGCAGAGGAAAGGCTCAATGGCCAGTGCATATAACTGTCCAGACAAGGGACATCCTTGACGCACCCCTCGTCCAAATACCAAAGGTGCTGTTAGGGACCAATTGATTTTAAGTAAACACTCTGCAGAGGCGTACAGCGTTCTTATAAAGCCCACAAACTGTGGGCCAAAGCCGTACGCTTGCAGAGTGGCTATGAGGTAACCATGGTCCACCCTGTCAAACGCCTTCTCTTGATCTAAAGAGAGAAAGGCGAGTGACAGACCAGTCCTGCGAGAATAATGCAATAGATCCCGGACCAGAAAGATACTATCAAAGATAGTCCGGCCCGGGATCGCATAGGACCGGTCAGGGTGAACCAATTCTGCCAGCACAGACCCAAGTCTAAGCGAGATGGCTTTAGCTACAATCTTGTAGTCCGTGCTGAGCAGAGAGACCGGTCGCCAGTTCTTAATAAGCCGGAGATCCCCCTTTTTGGGCAGCAGGGCAAGTACTGCCCTGCGACAAGACAGGGGCATCTCCCCGGTCTCCAGGGCTTCCCCAAGGACCAGATGGAAATCAGGTCCCAGAGTCTCCCAGAAAAATTGGAAAAACTCTACAGTCAGTCCGTCCAGTCCTGGAGACTTCTCACAGGACATGGCACGGAGGGCTTCTGAGAGCTCTTGAAAAGATAGTGGTATATCAAGCCGCTCTCTTACACCCTCACTGACTGTGGGGAGCCCCTCCCATAGCACCCTGCAGGCGTCTGGAGAAATGGGATCCGGAGAGTAAAGATCTTTATAAAAGTTCCGGGCTCTATCCCGGATACTCTCCGGATCTGTAAGGGGGGCACCGTCTTCATCTAGAAGACAGGTGATGTGCCTACTGTTACCCCCCTTTTTCTCCAGTGAGTAGAAGAGGCGCGAGCCGCGGTCTAGATCTTTGAGAAAACCTAAGCGGCTGCGCACGTATGCCCCCTTGGCCTGGTGTCGTTCCAGGTCACAGAGGACACCCTTCCTCTCTACATACTCGCTCTGCAGGGATTGGTCCCTACAAGTGAACAGCCTCTGCTCCAGATGGAGTACCTCCCCCCGGAGTGACTCCAACTCAGCTTCGCGCTGCCCACTCGCACCCTTGGTATATTCCTGACACAGAAGTCGCAAATGAACCTTGCCCACGTCCCACCACAGTTTTAACGTGGCAAAGTCCCCCTTGCAACCCCTCCAGTCCGTCCAAAACTCCTGGATCAATGTCACGAGCCCCTGGTCCTTCAACAAAGCATTGTTGAAGTCCCAATAGGCGGCTCGTGGCGCTGTTGGCATTAGCGCCACTGTCACAGACACACAGTTGTGGTCTGTGAACGGAGCCAGCCTAATGGCACAAGAACCGACTCGTGACATATAGTGACTAGATATATATAGTCTGTCGATCCGGGAGTGGGACACCAGACCGGGTCTCACCCTGATGTAGGTGAAACCGTCTGATGCCCCTGGGTTCTGCTCTCGCCAGATGTCCTCCAGGGAGAAGCAGGCGATGATCTCCCGCAGGGCTGACGCAGAAGGCGGGTACGGCTCTGGACTATTCCGGTCCAGAGCGTTGAGGGTGCAGTTGAAATCACCCCCGAGTACCAAACACTCATCTGCGTCAACCGTCTCCAAAAACTGGGACAGTCTGGCGAGGAACCTCACTCTCTCGGGCCCTCCAGCAGGGGCATATATATTAACTAGGTTAATGATGCTACCCTGCTCTCGGACCCGGAGGTGGATTAGACGGCCTGGGATAACAGCTTTCACAAGCAGCAGCTCTGGCTGAAAAGACTCTGAGAACAGGGTCACCACTCCACATGACGCCGATGTGAAGTGGCTGAAGAAGACCCTGCCTCTCCACTCCAGTTGCCACGAGGCCTCAGCCTCTGGAGTGGTGTGAGTTTCCTGCAGGAAGCTCACAGAGTACCCTCCCTGATATAAATAAGAGAGTACCTGGAACCTGCGGAAACTGTCTTGACAGCCATTGGTATTTAGCTTGCTGATGTGCAAAGCCATTACTGCGTGTCAGGAATTGTGCGTTCCTCAGACCCTTGAGACTGCTGATAGGACACGCACATTTTATAGAATTTCCGCAGTCCCAGAATTCTTGGCCCTAGTGCTGACCACTAGATATTGCTGGAGAGAGTGGAGAATAAACGACATATTCTTCCACCTCTCCAAGGCCAGCCGCACCTTCCTTTTCTTTTGTCCATGAAGGGTGCTCTCAAGGAATAGATCTATTTCCTTGACAGGGATAACCCACCCAGAATCTGATGTTCCTTCTAGTGGGTCACCCCTGGGCTCCTCTTGGCTGAGGGCTTTTACTCCATCCTCCCCGGCTGGAGTCAGTTTCCTCAGCTTTATTCTCAGGGACCCCCTCTTAGATGATACAGAAGGAGTCCCTTTAGCACCCTTCAAGGTAAATAATGGACCCTTGGATTGCTGCTGCACCCCTGTAGCTTCAGGAGTGCATTCAGGGGTAGCTGGCTGGACAGCAGTGGCTGGCATGGCTTCCTTAATGGAAGCCTTGGAGGCTTTATATGCCTCCTCTGCCAGTTCCACCGCTGCTTGCTCAGCTTGGATGGCACCGATGTTAGGGTCAGTGGACGGCTGAGGAGGGTAGACAGGCTCTCCCATGATGTTAACAGGAAAACCTGTTTTATCACCCTCCCCCATTTCCACTTCCCCTTGTGACACATCCCCCCTGACAGACAAATCCATGGGGTCCTGAATGGGGGTCATTCCTATATTCCCCCCCTCCAGTAGTGACTCGGCCTGGGGCTCTAACAAAGCCCGAGGTACGTCACTAGAGAGTGACACTGGAGGAGGAGACTGACTGGTGCCCTTGAAGCTCAGCACCTCAGGGACACTGACTACCCATTCAGCAGGGGCTTTGTTGGGACCCCCCTCAAAGGCCAGAGGCAGAACCAGATCTTTCTTGTCTACCCCTGCCTCACTTGGGAGACCCTCTTGCCCCTGCTTTTCCTCCAGACCCTTTTCCACATTAACCCCTATAGGGTCTGGAGAGAGAGATGTGTGGTCTGGCACCGGCTGGCTGAGCTTAATAACCGGGCCAGACAATGTCACCGGATGAGGAGGAGATGTTTTGTTCCTCTTCTTGCTTTTAGAGGGAGGTGCTCCACTATAGAGCACTTCCCACTTATCAGCAACCTCCCTGTTGGTTTTATGCTTCCTCTTCCTGGGGACGTCACTCCTGGAAGAGGAGCTGCCACTAGCTGCCTCCCCTGCAGAGGGCTTATTATCCCTCTGCTTACACTGTGCCCCCACACTAACTGATGTAATTATGGTGGGGGCAGATTGGGACTTGGGAGATGCAGCTGTGACACTGGGAGGACCGGTGACATTCTTCCCCTTTTTCCCCGTGTCTGCAGTCTTGCTGGAAACCACAGACACAGATGGCTTTTTTGGGGAAGAAGGGGGTTTGGAGGCCGTGGTGGTGGCTTGAGGAACGGCCTCCTTGCCTGAGCTCTGTGGGGGGGCTATGACCCTTGAGGTCCCCGCTGTTATGGGCTCAGCGGGGATGGGTGCTGTACTGACGGAGGTGCCATTTGCTGGGGCTGGGGCATGATGCTTTTCATTAGGACAATTCCTACGTGTATGCCCCAACCCCTTGCAATGATAGCACTGCACCTCCGTAGTGCTGTAAAAAATCCTGTAGAGCACCCCCTCAAATGGAACCCCAAAAGACCCCTCAATGTTTTCTGCGCCCTGAGGCAGGCACATTTGTACCTGCCTCTTGAAAGAGAGCACATGACGAAGTGCTCTCTCTCTGCACCCCAGGGAAATTTTAATAAATGGTGTTTTTACTTCCCCTAGGGTTAGCAGGTGGGGGCGCAGGAGGGTGTCTGGTAGGAAGGGGGGCACATTAGAGAGTGTTACTTTTGTGCCCAACCCTTCCAGGGGTTCTATTGGGACATATAATCCCCCCACTGTGATGCCTCTCTGTACAAGAATGTGAGCAGCAGCCAGCGTACGGGTAAAGAAAACTGCTTTCCCGTACATTTTGCTGGCTGCTACTATAACAGAGGGGCTGATGACGTTAGCTGCAGCACGCAGATAGATATCAATGCTGTAGACCCCAGACATCTGACATTTAACCCCATGCTTCCTAGTGATCTGCCCCTCAGCCCCAGCAGTGGTATTACTGGGGCCAGCAGAAACCACCTGTGACCAGGTATTAGCCACAGGGGTAGGTCTGCTGGCAGAACCACCAGGAGCTGGGGCTGCCTTATCTGCCTGGGGCCTATGCTGTGCAGTGCTGCAGCTAGGATTTTCAGGGGCCATTATTCCCCCTTTTGACCCCTGAGGCTTCTTAGTGGTCTTATCCCTCATGTTTAGACCCTTTTTTTTAGTTTATTTGTTTTATTTATTTTTATTTTTTGTTTTATGATTTTTTACTGTTTTCTTTTTTTTTTTAAATATAAAAGTGTGAAAAAGAAACAAAAAGACAAAACTAAGGGAGACAAAAATAAGGGAGAGAGAGAGGTGATGCTTGGCAGTGGAAGGGTTAATGGCCTGTTGCAAGGTGTCTAATTGCAACAACACAGAGAACACAGAGGCTTTTTAACCCCTCTGTGTTTTTGTGTCAGATGTTAAAAAAAAAAAAAAAAAAGCCTTTTCAACAAAAAATTCTAATTGTTTTCCCCCCCACTGCCTACAAAGATGTTACTTGTCTTCTCTCCCCCAAAACATAAAACCCAACACCAAACAAACAAAACTTCAACAAAACCTAATAAACTTTTTAAAAGAAAAAAAGTCAAAGTAACAAAGCTCCAGGAGTGAAGGTGTAGTGCTAAGGGAGGGGTGTGGCAAAGTATCCAGGAGACAGCTCACTCTCCTGGGATAGAGACTTTAGCCTGACTCCCAGAAAACTAAAACTTAAATTAAACTAAGGAAAACACCACAAAAACTCCCAAAAAAGAACAACACCGTGCACAAAGTGCTTATAAACAGAAAGGTGTTAAAATAAAACTTGTATTTGAGGGACTAAGACCCTAAAAAGCCTTTTGTTTGGAGCTCAAGCATGCACACAACATGCTCTCTGGCACTGTACTTGAAAGCAGGACACACACTATGGGTAGCGGTCAAGCAAATAAACTTTGATTGACGGTTATGCAAATGCACTTAGATTTAAGAAAATAAAAGTTTGGGTTTTTCAAAAGTAGACAACTAGTAAACAATATTATATTGTATGCGTTGTGCACACACAGTATAAGCTGTGAGCCTGACACACACACTTGCAAGCAGGGGCTAGCAGGGAGACAGGCAAATGAAGTTAGATTACACAGAAAAAAAACAAAGAAAAAAAATGATGTTATAGCCCTAAAAAGGGCTTTTTGGGGTGCTGTGTTTACAGCAGAGATCTGATGAGTCCTTCAGCACTGCACTGGACACTGAATAAACTTGCCTAGCTATGGTTTTCCCTATTGATGCAGCATCACCTACACTCTACCTCCTCTCTGCAAGACTGCAAGTTAGTTATGATTCCAAAATGGCTGCTGTCCATGAGGTAGAAGGGTGTGGAAGGGAGTGTATGCTGCTGATTGGCTGGAATGTGTCTGCTGACTGTGACATGCAGGGTCAAAGTTTGCTCAATGATAAAGTATTGGGGGCGGGTCGAATCTCGCATATGTTCGCTGTTCGCCGCGAACGCGAACATGCTATGTTCGCCGGGAATAATCCGCCGGCGAACTATTCGCGACATCTCTAATAGCGATATAAATCAAACAAAGAAAACATTCCCCCCACTGGTGCAGTATATAGAGCCTGACCCACATGTTATGATTAAAAGACATGGGACAATATCCTGGAAATTTAGTTGAAACTTACGTGCCAAAAAGCTAAGCGATCACATAAGAATTATAACATTAAGAGAAAATTACCTCCACGCCCATATCTATATAGGATTTAAGGGTTTTGCACTATAGTGACATAAGAGTGACAAGAAAGAATGTTTTTTTCTATAGTAAGAGCAAAATCAGTATAAAATCTTTTATAAATGAACACAAATGTGCTTAAAAAACTATCATATTTGGCACAACAAATATAATTTGAAAAACTTGCTTATAGATATCATTCAAGCCTGTCAAAAAACATATAAAATAATAAAGTTTGGCAAGCACAACAAAATAATATCTTCTATGGGAAACAGCTTTTAGAGTATTATCTGTTAAGTTTAGATTAAGAAATATTTCAGTTTTAAAGTTAAGCATTTCCATAGAAAAATCTTATCCTCTCGAATAAATAATTGATGTGAGACCGTAGAATTTACAAAAATAACAAACTAAAAGAAAAGATATGGGACCTCATTCAAATGATGACCGTAAAATGGCCGTAACTCTGCGATTCCTTGTGATGGGGCTACGGCCCCTCGCAGCCCTATGGCTATGTTGCTATTCACACTAACGGTGCTGCAAGGAGGTCCCCCTTACGACGGGCCACAACCAGATTGCGGCAACTTATTAAATCCCCCCTTGCTGTGATAAAGGTACAACAAAGCTTTATTATATACATAGGGCACACTCAGAAATGTATCCAACTGTACATTAATATCATGGGTGTGGTATTTATCAAACAATGTCCTTGTCCATGTCCAATGTAATGCCTTTTTCATTACCATGCGGCTTTCCTTACCATGCAGATTCTGGCCCATATTTAATTTCCGTGAGGACATTTACGGCTTTTAACAAGTCCTGCGTTTGCAATTTGTTGGCCCCTATCTGCTAAGCAGCATTCTTGTCCATGTGACGTTCAACAAAGCCCTTATTGCAGATTTTGAACCATGTCTACTAAGCATCATCCTTGTCCATGTTCAAGGTGACTCTTTTTTTCATTACCATGCTACTTTTAACAAGCCTTCATTGCAGATTTCGACCCATATCTACTGAGCAGCATCTTTGTCCATGTCAAAGAACACAACTCTTTTTCATCACCATGTGGAATTCAACAAGCCCTCATTGCAGATTTTGGCCCATGTCTACTAAGCAGCATTCTTCTCTGTATCTCCATAGCCCTCTAAGCAGGCTACAAAAGTGTTAAGTAGTACTAGACAACAGTCAGCTAACGATTCAGAGAAGGATCCAACCAAACATTTTTCGGGTTTCATCATGGCCCTCCTTTGCAGATTAGGCCACAGCCACTAAACCAAGCCCTTCATTCAGATTGTGGCCAATAGTCAGAGAGCAGAATCTTTGCCCATGTGCAGATTTTGGCCCATATCTATGTCTGTGAGGTCATTTACATTGCTGGAGAGCCATGGTCCCTAAACCCCTTATCACAAGAGAGGGACCCCACCACAACTGACTGTTATGATATTATGATGTCTGACCACCTACCCATTAATACTGGGAGGCCACAAAGATCAGAACCCATAATGTCTGTTACTCAGCCGGAAGCAATGCTCCCGTCCCTGGCTCCATAGTGGACCCAGATGTCCTGTCTGTCAGCTGAAATGAGAGAAGAAAGGTATATGAACTAACAACATTGTAAGGTCATTTGATTGCTGTGTGTTCTTATTTATCTGACATTATGTTGTCATGAAACTAAATGGTTCACCTAATTTTTGTTGTGTGGAGCTATCATTTGGTAGATTTGATAATTTCTTTGTATTGTGAGCTTGGTTGTTATTGGCTCATAATGATATCTTGGTCTGTACCTGCATACTCTTCAATGATCACACCCATACATATATCTATTGGATGTTTACTTGTGTCATATATATACAGTAATTTGTCACACATATGATGCTGTCTCGCGATGAAAGTGATATGTAAGCTTCATGGATTTGACAAAAGGTGAGTGATACATCTATCCTTTGTGAAATCCAGGGAGCTGACATATCACTCTCATTAGTGGGCAGCATTTTCATGGGATTAGTTTTATCTATGTGTGTGTTGTACACATGAGATGTACATGTGGGGTATGTTGGTGTATATGACATTCACCTAACAAGGAGGCTGGATCCAGTGGGAGCTCCAGCAATGGTCACTTTGGTCAGAATCTCCTTCCGCACCTTCTTCCATTCGTTATACTGTACAGTCACTTGGGGGCTCTAGCTGCTCTAGCCATCCATCATCCCCCTAACCTTGGCCCAGCTGTCTTCATAACGATGCTTTACAGACATAACACCCCTGTTCACAAAACTGACCTGTGTAACTGTGGCTGCTATTTCCTCTCAGCCTCGGCCCTGGCCTAGCTTCCCACCACGTTAGGATAGTGGGGTGGGCACGGATTGCATTGAGGAGAACCACCATCTTCTTGTGTCTGTAGTTAGGGGTCCTGTGCTTGTCCCCAGCCTTTTGTCCTCCCAACTGTGTATGGGGATCCAGGCATCCCTGTTCTCTCCCTGAAACCTGTCACTTCCCACTATAACTCCCTTGGAAAGGCCTCTCCCCCTCTGACCCTGATCTAGATTTGCTAATCTCTATGGGGTCATCCCTCCCTCCCTCTACCTCACCTCCCTTCTCCCTCAGAACTCCCAGTCCTAGACGTCCCCCTTCCCTCTCCCCCTTCCTCTCTCACCCTAGTATTTTTTTAAAGGAAATAAGTAAAATAAGTAATAACCTTATCTCCAACCTCTCAAATCGCCTACGCTCTCCCTCAATAACCAATAACCTGCAGTTCCAGAGCTTGACTATATTTTCTATAAATGTGAATCACTGATCTGTTTTCCGTTTTCTATTGGTTCGTATGGCTGTGACGCAGCTGTACATTGCAGGATTGGTGTAATATTGTGAGCACCATCTAATCCTGCCCCATCCATATTACTCACGATAGCTTGGATTTACGGATGCATGCTGAGAGCCATAATTTTGTGGATTAAGTGAATAAGGGACACAAAATAATAGTAAAATAAATCTTAATTATGCATTACCATTTTTGGTCACCAGCGCTATGGAACAGCATATCTTTCCCATGAGCCATAATTTATACATTATATATATATATATATATATATATATATATATATATATAGCATACACCCATACATAATAAGTTGTAATATAGACATATATATTATATGTCTTATGTCTATATAATATATGTGGGAGGGAGGGAGAGAGAGCGAGGGAGGCAAAGAGAAGGAGAGAGAGAGAGAGAGTGAGCCAGGCAGAGAGAGAGGGGGAGGAAGGGAGAGAGAGAGAGGAAGGCAAAGAAAGAGCAGCATAGTGAAAGAGAGGGAGGCAGAGAGAGGGAGGCAGAGAGAGAGGCAGAGGGAGGCAGAGAGAGAGAGGCAAAGATTATATTGGTTAATTATATTGGTGGAGAGGGTATTGAGAATTTAAACAAAGAAATAAAATAAAAACGTTTTTGAGGGGCACTGCAACAATGGTGCCCCTCCAGAGAAGGGCCCTGATGCATAGCACCAGGGGCACCAGCGGTAGATCTGCCCCTGTTTCCTCTCCTGGGAGGAGAGTTGAATTATCCCCCCCCCCCCCCTCGATTTTTTCGGGCTTCTATGTCCATGATTGTGGATCAAAGGAATAGAATATGTGTGTAACATTGCACAAAAGAGCCCCCACTGTCGAAATTATGGGTCATTGTAAATTACCGTGCTCGATTAGAATAAGGCTCATTGTTACTTAATTTTTAGTTCCAGGAGGTATTCGACATGGCTGCACATTATGTGGTTATACCAGGAATTTCTGCCATCCTGTGAAACATTGTCATATTTCAATGATATTCAAAATAAATAATCAACACAATGTAGATTTTTTTAAGCAATAGTAATTTAATGTAATTTTGTTAGAAGATTGCATAGTTTTAGGAGTTAAGTCCATGATTATTACATTTTTGGATAGTTTACAAGAAATGCTTTATGCTTCTAATTTGTAGATGTGGATGTTGTTCTGTTTGAGAGGCATCCTGAAACTAATCTTTCTTGTCCACTTGTAATGATCTCTCATTGTACTGATGCATCTCATATGTATAGACATGTTGCAAATAGTTCGCCGGCGGACTGTTCCCGGCGAACATAGCATGTTCGCGTTCGCGGCGAACTGTGAACATATGCGATATTCGACCCGCCCCCTATACTTTATCATTGAGCAAACTTTGACCCTGCATGTCACAGTCAGCAGACACATTCCAGCCAATCAGCAGCATACACTTCCTTCCAGAGCCATCTACCTCATGGACAGCAGCCATTTTGGAATCATAACTAACTTGCAGTCTTACTGAGAGGAGGCTGAGTGTAGGTGATACTGCATCAATAGGGAAAAACATAGCTAGGCTACTGTACACAGTGTGCAATACAGTCCTGAAGGACTCTTTTGATCTCTGCTGCAAGGACACCCCTGTGTCTCTTCCCCCCCTTATCATCATCCTCCCCTCACCTTAGCACCCAAAACTAACACCCCTCACACTTATCCATAACACCCATCAACCTAACACCTAACACCCCTCACACTTATCCCTAAGACCTAACACCCCTCACACGTATTCCTAACATGCCTCACCCTAACACCCCTTATACTTATCCTTAACACCCCTCACCCTAACACCTAACACCCCTCACACTTATCGCTAACACCCCTCACCCTAACCCTAACACCCCTCACACTTATCCCTAACACCCCTCACCCTAACCCTAACACCCATCACACTTATCCCTAACACCCCTTACCCTAACCCTAAAACCCCTCACACTTATCCCTAACACCTAACCCTAACATCCCTCACCCTAACACCTAACCCTAACACCCCTTACATTTATCCCTATCACCCCTCACCCTAACCCTAACACCCCTCACACTTATCCCTAACACCCCTCACCCTAACCCTAACACCCCTCACACTTATCCCTAACACCTAACTCTAACATCCCTCACCCTAACACCTAACCCTAACACCCCATACACTTATCCCTAGAACCCCTCACCCTAACCCTAACACCCCTCACACTTATCCCTAACACCCCTCACCCTAACACCCCTCACACTTATCCCTAACACCCCTCACCCTAACACCTGACCCTAACACGCCTCACACTTATCCCTAACACCCCTCACCCTAACCCTAACACCCCTCACACTTATCCTTAACACCCCTTCCCCTAACCCTAACACCCCTCACACTTATCCCTAACACCTAACCCTAACATCCCTCACCCTAACACCTAACCCTAACACCCCTTACACTTATCCCTAACACCTAACCCTAACACCCCTCACCCTAACCCTAACACCCCTCACACTTATCCCTAACACCTAACCCTAACATCCCTCACCCTAACACCTAACCCTAACACCCCTTACACTTATCCCTAACACCCCTCACCCTAACACCTAACCCTAATACCCCCTTACACTTATCCCTAACAGCCCTTACCCTAACACCTAACCCTAACATCCCTTACCCTAACACCCATCACACTTATCCCTAACACCCCTTACCCTAACCCTAACACCCATCACACTTATCCCTAACACCACTCACCCTAATCCTAACACCCCTCACACTTATCCCTAACACCCCTCACCCTAACCCTAACACCCCTCACCCTTATCTCTAACACCCCTTACCCGAACACCCCTCACACTTATCCCTGTGTCTCTTCCCCCCCTTATCATCAAGGGAGGGGGGAAGAGACACAGGGAGGATGATGAGGGAGGGGGGAAACAGACACAGGGGAGGATGATGAGGGAGGGGGGAAAAAGACACAGGGGAGGATAATAAGGGAAGGGGTAAAGAGATACAGGGGAGGATGATGAGGGAGGGGTAAAGAGATACAGGGGAGGGTGATCAGGAAGGGGGTAAAGAGACACAGGGGAGGATGATGAGGGAGGGGGGGGAAGAGACAAAGGGGAAGATGATGAGGGAGGGGGAAAAGAGACACAGGGGAGGATGATGAGGGAGGGGGGGAGAGACACAGGGGAGGATGATGAGGGAGGGGGGAAGAGACACAGGGGAAGATGATGAGGGACTGGGAAAAGAGACACAGGGGAGGATGATGAGGGAGGGGGGAAAGAGACACAGGGGAGGATGATGAGGGAGGGGGGAAAGAGACACAGGGGAGTATTATGATGGAGGGGGGAAGAGACACAGGGGAGGATGATGAGGGAGGTAGTAAAGAGATACAGGGGAGGATGATGAGGGAGGTGGGAGGATGATGATGGAGGGGGATGTTAGGTTATTTATGCCCTTTATGGATTAAAACCAGACTCTGCATCAACTATGTAATTTTCTGTGGGAGTTTTGACATGGATCCCCCTCCGGCATGCCACAGTCCAGGTGTTAGTCCCCTTAAAACAACTTTTCCATCACTATTGTGGCCATCAAGAGTCCCTGTGGGTTTTAAAATCCGCCTGCCCATTAAAGTCTATGGCGGTTCGCCGGGTTCGCCGGTTCGCGAACATTTGCGGCGATTCGCGTTCGCGGTTCGCGAACCAAAAATGTTATGTTCGCGACATCACTACATATGTACATAAAATACATTTTCAAGTGCCAGATTTTTTCTTCAGAAATTAAAACAATCCTTCATTGTTTTCTGGGACCAATAAAAAACTTTATGTTGATTATTAAGTATTTTTGAGAAATATTCTTTTTTTACTTTTGGTGTCAAATATGCAAAGAAAAGGAAAATGTTAAAAATGTTTTTGGGCAGGTGCAAATCTCTAATTAACCTTCTACTACCTAACACATATTGATCTACTCTCTTTTCAGTTACCCAACAAACCCTTGTTTCTACCTTTTAATTAATTCACCTTTTGTTTCATTACTCTTTCAGGGCCTTATTGAATTTGCCAAATTGCATTTACTTGAACCCATAATGTTGGCTGTAAATGTTACAGATATTCAACTGGCTACATTTTGATACTTGCATTCAAAATCTAAATGTCTGCGGCTTTATATTATTACTAGCGACTTGCCCGTCAAAAATGACGGGCAATAAAATTATAAGGCAGGTAATGCTGTTTGCCACAGACAGTAAGTGTATTGGTGTATTTTTTATCAGAGGCGCTTTTGCTGTCATTGTAAGGTCGGCGCTGATCTCCTTTTTGTGCTTATTGCAAGGCTCTCCCCTGGTGTAGCTTGTGTCTTATGAGCACTGTTGGCGCACCTTGTAAGGCGCGCGGTGAAGGGCTTTGTGGTTTATTGCGATACTGTGGGGGTTTTTTTTGTGTACCGTATTTTTCGCCATATAAGACGCACCTGACCATAAGACGCACCTAGTTTTTAGAGGAGGAAAACAAGAAAAAAATATTCTGAATCAAACACAAATACACTTCACACACATATACACACCTACATCACGCACAAATATATACATATATATATATACATACACCACACACACAAACATTTGGAGCATTTGGGAGCCTCCAGGAGCTCTTGACCCTCCCTGACCCTCCTGATCCCCCCTGTCCCTCTTGATCCTCCCCTTTCCTCTCTTGATTCTCCCCTCTGCCCATCCATGATCATCCCTTGGCCCATCTTGATCTCACCCCATCGCGCATCGCTTCCTACCAGCACTCCTCCTGTACTGCAGCCTTCCCTTGTGTCGCGTGTGTGACGTCACTAAGATGCGCCTGCAGACGAGATGCAGTTCAGAGGCATGCTGCTGGTGCTGTAGGAAGTGCCAATGGGGCGGGATTAGCAGTGGGGATCTAAAGGGGGCCAAGGGAAGGATCAGAGGGGTAGAAGGGGAGAATCAGGAGGGGGAGAGGATCAAGAGGGGCAGAGAGAGGTTCAGTAGGGGGCTCCACAATCTCAGTATGCTTCCCGCCCCTGCACTCTGGTCCAGGGCACACACATTCGCTCCATAAGACGCACAGACATTTCCCCTTAATTTTGAGGGGGGAAAAAGTGCTTCTTATATGGCGAAAAATGTGGTATATGTATTTTGTCTTGATAATTAGTTAATTAATGAAATCATAAATGAATATACTTTACCTATTTGTAATTAATATATGCAGCAAGCAATGTGCGGAAGAGCTAACAATCTGTTTTGATGTTCCTGCAGTATACAATGTAGATTTGCAGTGTTGATGAGCAGAGGTGTAAGTGTCAGCAATGTGTGCAGTGTGTCGTGTAAATAGGCTGCGTGTGGGAGGGGAAGCCATTAGGGTAGCTGTGTACTTCCGCATTGTCTAAGTTAGTGTTGTAAAATGGCGGAGAATGTGTATGTGGTATGCGGGTGTGGATGATTTAGCGTCCTTGCTAATAGTGTATGTTGTACCTCGTATGGCTTTTTGGAAAAGTCGTATGTGCTTGGCGGTGTTTCGCGGTTTTAGGGGTCGTGGAGCCTGGTTTTTGTTTTTTTCGACGGCCATTTTTTCGTGCTTAGGGGATTTTCGAGTGTCTAAACTCGGGTTTAAATTGAGGTGTACCCTCATTTCCACACGTCCTTGCTGTGGGTAAGGTTTTTATTTGATTTTTGTGTGTATTTTATGTTTTTTTAATGTTATCCGGTGTGCACGGTTCGGCCGTTAAGGTTGTATTTTTGCGCGTCTTAAAAGTCCAGCGGCTTGTATTTTATTGTGTAAGTCCGTATTTAGTCATTGTGTGTTAGAGTTTTTTTTTTCAAAGCCCTGCTTTTGTAGGTGTAACCGCTTGTGAGGCGCCGTAGAGCCTCCACAACCGCAAATGTGGCCCCTCGCTTTGCAAGAATCCGCATTTGCCGCCCGATCTGCGTCCCTCGCTTCGCGTGACAACGTTTCGTAGTTTGAAAACTATTATATGTGATTTGTAACACGCCAACATATTCCGTATCACTATACGTGGGTTACAATCAAGTCAAAAACAATAGTAGTATTAACACAACATTCAATTGCAACAATTCAACAATGATAATGATGATGATGATGATAAAGTTATACCTAAAGTAAACTTTTAGAAAACAATATTCTTATTGACTCAATCTGTTACTAGGGATAATACAAAGGGATTTAAAAAAAAAAAAAAATTATATTTATTTATACATTTTGTTACATTGAACGAAGGAAAACACATATTCCACATATACAAAGTCTGACACACAAAACAAAACAAAACAAACATCACATAAACAAATCAAATACCTCCAGCATGAGGAAAGGGCTTCGCAGAGAGAAGAGAGGAGAGACATCTTATTAAACTTAAACCTTCGTTATTGATGAGAATTCTTTTTACCATAGGGCCAATATAGCTCTTATCTTTGGGCCTATCTTTATATTACTAAAACCACATTCTAAAAGGTGAACATATTCCAATCTTTCTAGAAGTTCCATCCAAGATGGGCATACTTTATTTTTCCATCTAGAGACTACAAGTTTTTTGATTCCTTAAGGAAAAGCAAAGCCATTCCTTTAACTGACGTTGAGAGAACTTCTGGAAAAAAATGTAGAATCACCAATTCTGGTGCCGGAGTTATTACTGTTTCACAGATCTTTGATGAATATTTAAAACTCTCAAACCAAAAATTCTGTATTAGCGGGCAACTCCACCACATGTGGAAATGCGAGCCACTCACAATTTCTCCAACAGTTCTTTTGTTCTTCTGGATTATTTAACTGTCCCAATTTCATTGGAGTTATATACCATCTGTTAATAATTTTAAACTTAATTTCCCTATATGTTAAATTTTTTATAAATCTGGCCATTAAAGAAAGGGATGAGTGCCATTTTTCCATAGGCCAAGAGTAACCTATATCATTTTTCCATAACCTCCAGTTCAAAGGTTTCTCAAGTTGATATTGTTTCTTAATAATTTTGTAGCATTTAGAGGTGTTTTTTTTATCTTTAGAAGAGATTAATATTTCAAAGTCCGTCAGTCCCCTCGTCTCCTCCATATAAAAAGGAGATGAAACCAGCAATTTTTGTAGTTTAATATATTCTAACCAATTATTTATGGAAATTGAGTAACTATTAATAAGTTCTTGAAACTCCATTAATTTTTTGTCCCCATATATATCTTTCAGACAAAGGGCTCCTTTTCTCACTAACATCCAAAGTAAAGTTGAATCAAATAATTTGGCCAGTGAGGCCAAAGGCGTAATAGGACTAGCTAGGGGCATTAGAGAGAAGCGAGCGTTACATTTACACCACCACCTATGATTTTTTTAATGTAAGGCTTCCTCATAATCTTCTATCCTCTGTAAAAAAAAAGTAAAAGGTTTAAATCCCCAAAGTCCAAATCGATGTTCTCAATTTGAGACCAATTAAATAGATCCGATGGCTTAGTCCATATTATTAGTTGTGTCCAAAACTGACGTCATAGGTCAGCGTCACGGCGTTACGTAACGTGCAACCCGACACACGTTTCTAAAGAATTAAGTGACGCCGCGACGCTGACCTATGGCGTCAGTATTGGACGCATAGGCAGCGTTTGTGGAGCTAGGAGCTGTGATTCTTTCCTGTATGGGCCTACAGCCCTGTCAATCGAATTCACAAGGCCTCTTTTCTCTCTCCAGACTATTAGTATTTAAACAAGGAACACTATGTCAATTAGTTAATTCTGGAATGTGGACGCCCCAGTCCCTTATAATAGACAGCTCCTATGCATTGGTAGTTTTAGGAGTGGTCCTATATAATTCAAGGGATCTTTTGCATTTACTACCAGCCTTTATGATTTTCCTATAGGCCTCAATTATTTGACACTTAGCACTTTGATATATTCATTACTTTTTTATATATATCCTTTGTATATTCAGCACTTTAATATCCATCATATTTAATAATCATCATATCTACAATTATGTGATTTAGCATGATCATCATTTGCTCTTAGCATTGTTCATTTTTTTTTTCATTCTTTGCAATATTTATCACAGCAATTGTCCCACAGTTGTTCACAGCACTTAGCACTTTATAGCTGGATCACATTTTTAGTGGTCTTATAGGAATATTTATCCAATATATATAATGGCATATTGAGTCCTATCCACTCCTTATTCAATTTCACATGACGTCAGAGTATCAAGATTTAAATTTAGAGTTTTAACCATATTATTAAACGCTAAGTTTTATTATGTATTACAATTAGGCTCTAGGATGTGCACCATGTAAAAGGGATACCCTTTACTTCTTTTTTTTCTACTGTCATATTGTTGAAACCAGACTAAAATTGCATATATGGATGAATTTGCACAAACTCACTATCAAAAAGCACAATGAAGATAGTGATTGTACCCCAGTTAGACACTCCATACTAAACACTCAGAGGAAATTTCTAAAACATTGAAGAAAGGAAGATGTTTGAAATGAATTTGATAAAATGTTTTAATACAATATATACCAGACTTATTATTGGCTGGTGATTTCTATCTTACTATCAAAGCTTCTTGTGATTATGCCATATTCCTCATTCCTCCCAATGATTTATTGTTGTTCTTCTAATTCTCAATATGTGGGGATACTTATGGCCCTAAGTTATGGCTCCCTGTTTCCTTATCTCTAACCTGGTCTATATACTCACATACTTGGCCTATCAGGACATTATTTATGATGGTAGTCTGTGTCCCACTCTAATATCTGCCAGGTTAGTTTTAGGCTTAGGTTAGGTTTATATATTATATATTAGTTTTAGGTTAGGTTTATATATAAAAAGGTATAAAACCAAAATAGATAATGAAGAGGCAGCATACCTGGCTTCAATATTAGACAGTGTATTATACAAAAAGAATAAACCAGAATTTCTGTACAGTAAGTGAACCTTCATCAAGATGAATGGTATACAAGTGTGTGTCTCTACATTTATAATAGAAACATAGCAAGAATAAAGTAGGAATATTAACTGGGTTGTATGTGTTCAAAAGCCTTTCTCTAGTTATTATAAAATCAAGCATTTACGTTTTTCTACCTGCTTTCTACCTTCCTCTTCCTCTCTCTGTCTTCTGGCATTTTCCTCATTCCTTTGTGCTTCCTCTGCTCTTCTTTTTTGAGCAGCTTCTTCCTCTTCTTTCCTTATTTGAACTTCTTGCTCACGTTCATGTATAAATTTAAGCATAAATTTCTTGCGCTCTATACGTTCTCTCTTCGGGTTCCTCACTTCTTCCATTCTGAATTCTACATCTTGTAAAGTCTCATAGAGGATCTTCAGGATCTCCTGGTGTTTCCTTGGGTTTCCCACATGGTCTCTCTCTGTGTAGTTCTCTATTGCATACACCACCTCGGCGCCCATGCGTTTCGCCTTTTTTTCAACATCCTGATAGTTTCCACTAGATTTGTGGGTTAGAACAAAGATGGGAAAGATACCTGGGAAAGTAAAATAATAACTTATATAATTCTAAATATGATATTATGCCACCTGCAGTATTTCATTAAAGGATCACTATGATCAAATGATCGTATATTTTCTATGTAGCATTTCAAATCACTGAATGTGATTATGGGCTATATGTTTATAGAAAGTGAAAACTAGAATAAATAAACACAGCATTTACATTTGTCTTTTATTTATCTCCATTTAAAATCTCCTCCCACTTTAGGAAGTAGATCACTACAAACTAAAATGATAGATATCACAGCAGCATAACTCATATTGAAGTATTACGTTATAAACTGTATTTTGTTTAGATTCTATAACATGATTGATTTTCAAGTGCATTTTTTTAAAAAGAAAAATTATTTAATAATGAAGAGAAATGATCTATATTCTACTTCCATCCAGATACGTGCAAGTCCAGGTATAAATAATACATTTATTTCCACCATGTTTACCTGTGAGGTTTCTGCAGTCATCAATAACATTTTTCACTTCAGGAATTTCCTCTTCCGCGATTCTCTTTTGGACGCTGCACAGACAGAAATAAAACATGGAGGGTATTGCATGCACTGACATTGGGACTATATTTACATTTTGAACAATCTGTGGTGGAGAGTTAAGCTCTTTCCCAATATTTTGTCACCAAAGCTATGCAACAAGTGAGAAGTATCCTCATTCTCCTCCCTGTACAACACTTTGGAAAATATGGGAGAAGTTCCAGCCTAAAGACAGAGGTAAAATCAATCAGTGTGCATTATCTTACGAAATAACTTCTTAAGCAAGAAGTTTATACTAAATAATAGAGATTTTGCAGAAAAAGAGTGAAATCCTTAAATATAAGAAAACCTAAATATAAGTTAACTATTTTATGTCTTGAGTATTTTATTCTTCTTTTTTCCTCCCCGTTTTCCCCCTTATTAGAAGCTCATGGTAAATCCCCCTTGTCGCTGATTCACATAAATCCTCTCTCAGTCACATATATACCACATTCCATTAGAAAAATTGTGTCCGTTGTATTTATGATAAATAATCTCTGTATATAACCTTGTGCAAATCTGATGCTTATTGAAGACTCCGGTAGGTCTCTTGAACCTTGCACTGGACTAACAGGACTTTAAGACCTGGACTCTGGATCTTTTACCAGTTTAACATTCTGAAAACTGAACCATCACCGAGCCCCTCGGAGCCAACCAAGCTAGTAATCTGGGTCTGTTCCCCTGCCATATGAGTTTATGTTAACACATTTGGGTCCGGTACATACTAAGCTCTGGTGTATTTACAGTCAGATATCACATATTATAATTGTCAAACTGCGATTCGTCATCACGCTTTGCGATGAATTGCAGTTTGAAACGATCTGATCACACATGCACATAGCGCGGTGTAAGTTGCGCATGCACAAATCGTGACAACCCGGCGAGTAAGGAGAGGGAGGAGAGACACAGAAGGGAGAGGGGGGCAAAGAGACACAGAGGGGGAGAAAGAGACACAGTGGAGGGGGAAAGAGACACAGGGGGAGAGGGGGAAAGAGACACGAGGAGAGGGAGGGAAAGTGACACAGGGTGAAGAGACACAAGGGGGGTCAGGGGGGGAAAGACACAGAAGGGAAGAGGGAGGAAGAGACATAGGGGTAGAGGGGGGGGGAGAGACACAGGGGAGAGGGGGATGGGGGAGAGGGGGGGAAAGAGACACAGGGGGGGAGAGGGGGGAAAGAGATACAGAAGGGGAGAAGAGACACAGAAGGGGGGAGAGGGGGGAAAGAAACACAAGGGGAAAAGAGACACAGAAGGGGGGAGGGGGAAGAGACACAGGGGTAGAGGGGGGGGAGAGACACAGGGGAGAGGGGGATGGGGGAGAGGGGGGAAAGAGACACAGGGGGGAGAGGGGGGAAAGAGATACAGAAGGGGAGAAGAGACACAGAAGGGGGGAGAGGGGGGAAAGAAACACAAGGGGAAAAGAGACACAGAAGGGGGGAGGGGGAAGAGACACAGGGGGAGAGGGGGGAAGGAGACACGGGGGAGACACAGGGCGGAGAGGGGGGAAATAGACACGTAGAAAGGGGGAACAGACGCAGGGGAGGGAGAGAAGGGGGAAAAGAAACACAGGGGATAAGGGAAGAGACACAGGGGGGAGAGGAGGGAAAGAGACACGAGGAGAGGGAGGGAAAGTGACACAGGGTGAAGAGACACAAGGGGGGGCAGGGGGGGAAAGACACAGAAGGGAAGAGGGAGGAAGAGACATAGGGGTAGAGGGGGGGAAGAGACACGGGGGAAAGGGGGATGGGGGAGAGGGGGGAAAGAGACACAGGGGGGAGAGGGGGGAAAGAGATACAGAAGGGGGAGAAGAGACACAGAAGGGGGAGAGGGTGGAAAGAAACACAAGGGGAAAAGAGACACAGAAGGGGGAGGGGGGAAGAGACACAGGGGGAGAGGGGGGAAGGAGACACGGGGAGACACAGGGCGGAGAGGGGGGAAATAGACACGTAGAAAGGGGGAACAGACACAGGGGAGGGAGAGAAGGGGGAAAAGAAACACAGGGGATAAGGGAAGAGACACAGGGGAGTGTGAGGAGGGGGAAGAGACAGGGGAGTGAGAGGAGGGGGAAAAGACACAGGAGAGGGAGAGGAGGGGGTTTGTTACACAGGGGAGGGAAATGTGGGGGAGGCACAAAGGAGGATGGGGAAAGACACAGAGGGAGGGAGAGGGTGAAAGAGACACAGGGGAGAGAGAGGGGGAGAAAGAGACACAGGGTAGGGAGGTAAAGACACGGGAGGGACTAAAAACACAGGGGAGGGAAGGAGACACAAGGAAGGGAGAGGAGGGGGGAAATGAGACACAAGGGAGGAAGTAGACAGGGGGAGAGACTCTAAAGGCGCTCATCGCGAGGCCAGTAAAGTAGATGGTGGGAGAGGTGGGGGGAGGCTCGCAATGAGCTCCGAAGGCGCTCAGTGCAAGGCCCATGATGAGTGCCAA